>JAPVLO010001022.1:0-225612 GCA_027257055.1 Cephalopachus bancanus | reverse complement strand
ATCGCTGGAGCCAGCAGGTCGAGGCTGCGGGGGCCCGGGGAGCGGCCACTGCATCCAGTCTGGGCAACAGAGTGAGACTCCAACTCAAATAAATAAATAAATAAATAAAAGTCCCACAATCTTTGTATTTTGCCAAACTTTTAAAATGTCAATTATAAAATTAGTTCCTTTATAATTTCCTATTACTGCCCTTCTTTCATATCTAGCAGCTATGTCCTCCAACTTTATCTAAAGCCATGGTTGCACCATTTTCATCTACATGTCTGGTGGACTCTGCAAGCCTACTTCCTGAGTGAGTATATATTTTTGTAAGGCAATTTTTTTGTTGTTGTTTAAAAAAATCTAGGAATTAGGCCAGGTGCAGTGGCTTATGCCTATAATCCCTGCACTTTGGGAGGTAGAGGCAAAGGATTGCCTGGGCCCAGGGCTTTGAGACCAGCCTGGGCAATTCGGCAAGACCTTGCCTCTACAACAAATCAAAAAATTAGCTGGGCATGGCAGCACACACCTGTAGTTCCAGCTGTTTGGAAGGATTGCCTAAGCCCAGCAGGTTGAGGCTGCAGTGATCATGATCCTGCCACTGCACTCCAGCTTGGACGACAGAGTGAGTCTCCAACTCAAAAATAAAAATAAATATAAAATAAAATAAAAATTTAGGGATTAGCCCAAGAAAATATACCTGCCACATTTGTCTGATTTACCACTCCCATACCCATGAACTGAGTTTCTTGAGGATGCAAGAAGTTTTCAGTAATTTGACATATATCATATATTGCCTACTCACTTTGTTTAATTCATAGTTTTTTTTCCTTCCACTCTTTCTCCTCTGCTTACCTAGTACATATACCCTGAGGTTTCACATGCCCATTATGAAACCCTAAGTTGAACTGATAAGGGAGCTGAGTTGAAACTATGAGTGTCCAAGGTTACAGAAGCTACATTAGCTTTTTGGAGACAGATTGTTTCCCCTCTCATTCCAAATGGTTTATTCAGCTTTTTCCATTCTGATGAGCTGATACATGTCTTATATGAATCACTAAATTCCTTTCACCAATTTACTTTCTTATCTCCCTTCAGCAGATTATTATTCCGACAATAGTCCAGTCTATAATTTTCCATTTATTAGACTATATATCTCCAGTCTATGGCTGATCAGTATAGTTATATGCCTTTTGCCAGTTGTTTTCTTGGGCATATCTGCACATTAAATTTCTGGCTATTAATCCTGTAAATTGGGCTGATTTTCTTTCTCCAGCCTCAATCAGGCTTTTCCTACTATAAAGTCTTAGAAAGCAGCCATCTATTTCATTTCTTTAAGATTCTGTCCAATCTATTATTGCCTTATTTCAGCAGTTCTGAACAGAGTGGGGTCCAGCAAGCCACAGGCCTCACTTCTTGAATGTTTATTGGAGTACAGCATATCATAAGCCAGATGGTCTATGATTTGCACATAGAACTTGCTGTTCTCCACAGGGCCTGGCTTGACCCACTCAGTTATATACTATCTCCACTTAGTATACCTCCTGTCAGACCACACCTTTTTTTGGCCAGAATCCTACCAGTAGACATGGGGTTTGCAATCATGACCAGAGACATGATTTTGGTTGGAGACTCCTTTCCATATGAAAAATGGGAGAATGGGTACTAGAGGCAGAGCACTTTGTTTTATTAACCCAAAGGATCACTATTTTTACTTTGAAATAAAGCAGTCTGGTGAAAAGAAATATGGAGAGAAGTCAATGAAAGGAATTTAGCACTTACGTAGTGCATGCGTCAACTCATCAGAAGGAAAACACAGAAGAAAGATGTGTGTTAAACATTGTTAGAGAGCATCATCACATTTTTTTCAAAGGAAGCAATAACCTACTACTGTATGATGTTCTTAGCCCAAAGGCACAAAAGGGTGACAGGAACACACGCAAGGCTTATTTGACTTCTGACTTCCTTTTCTCCCAGTTTTTTCCTCAGCTTCTCTATCTTCCTCTAGGACTCTTTTATTCCTCCTCTTGATCAGTACACCTCCTTTTATTCACCTATGTGTTTCATTCTGTTTCACTCTCTGTCTCTGTCTTCCTCTATCCTTTTTCATCATCTTTTATTCTATCTTGCTACAAAAACTGAGAAAAAGATTAGAAATAAATTATATTCTATGTATCACACTGTCATTGCATGTATTGATTTGTATATTATACAATCTAAATACAAAAAAGAGGAAGACTATTTCTCATTTTGCTCTTGCATGAGACAAATGTAGTTACTTATTACTTTATGTGGCTCTTTTTATATGGCTTAGTCACTTTTGATGGGAAAAAAATTTTCTGACTTAGTCTTAACTCTATTGATCCTTGTGTTAGCTAATCCATAATTTTTGTTTTCAAAGCACCTTGGAATCTAGGAGGTGGGAGGTGAGGAGAGGGCAGGAAAGGTTTGTTAAGAAACGACTAAGTCCTGCAATACTAAGAGTAATAGTGTAGCACCTGCTTATTTCAGTTATCGTAATCACCAAAGCAACCAACCCCGGACACCTTTGTCTGAATGTGTATTTTGGATAGTTTGTACCTAGCCCCAAACTCAAAAACTAACTCATCAAAAAATATGGTTAATAAAATGAACAGGCAATCCACAGACTGAGAGAAAATATTCACAAAACATGTATCTGGCAAAGAATTTATAGCCAGAATATATAAAGAACCCATACAACTCAATAATAAAAGGCAAACAATCCAACTAAAAATGGGCAAAAGATGTGAACAGACATTTCACAAAGAAAAATAAAGAGCTAATAAGTGATTAAAATGTACTCAACATCATTAGTAATCAGGGAAATGCAAATTAACATCACAATAAGATACCACAATACACTCACTAGACTAGCTAAAATTAAAGACTGATAACACTAAATGTTGACAAAAATGTAGAGCAACCAGAATTCTTATACATTGCTAATGGGAGCATAAAATGGTACAGCCTCTTTGGAAAAAACATCCATCAGTTTCTTATAAAACTAAGCATCAGCTGGGCACAGTGACTCAAGTCTGTAATCCCAGCACTTTGGGAGACGGAGGTGAGAGGATTGCCTGAGCCCATGGGTTCAAGACCAGCCTGGGCAACATGGTGAGACCTCGTCTCTACAATACATAAATTTTAAAAATTAGCCAGGTATGGTAGCACGCACCTGTAGTTCCGGCTACTGGGAAGACTGAGGCAGAAGGATCACCTGAACCCAGCAGGTCAACACTGGGGTGGCCATGAGCATGCCACTACACTCCAGCCTGGGTGACAGAGTGAGACTCCCAACTCAAAAAAACAATAAAACACAACAACAACAACAAAACTAAGCATCTATCTATGTCCCAGCAATTCCACTCCTAGGTGTTTACCCAAGAGAAATAAAAGCTCACAAAGGGACATTTACAAAATAGTTATAGCAGTTTTATGTATAATAGCCAAAAGTAGGAAGAATGCAGAATGGATAAGCAAATTGTGGCATGTTCACATAGTATGGTACTAATCAGCAATTAAAAGAAAGGCACTACTGACAGAGACAACAACATGGATGAGTGTCAAAAACATTATACTTAATAAAAGAAGCCAGTCACAAAAGAATGCATTCTATGTGATTCCATTCATCTACAATTTTAGAAAATGTAAAATAATTTATGGTGAAAAAATAGAATGGTGGTTGCAACTAAGGGAATAGGAACTAATTGGGAAAGGGCATAAAAGAACTTTCTAGGGTGATGGTAATGATCGTGTTTTAGATAAAGTTGTGGGTTATAAAGGAATATGCATTTGTCAAAACTCATTGAATGGTACTCTTAATATTTGTGCATTTAACTGTATTTTAATTTTACTCTCCTCCAAAAAGTAACCAAGCACAATCCGTAGCTTCAAAAAATACTCATATATTATCTATCAGATGAGATTCAATGCCCATAAATAATTATCCTAATGAATTTTTACATTTATGGAAGACCTATTACATGCCAAGGGCTGTAAAATCCACTTTTCTTATATCCCTTATCTGAAATTCTTGGTACTAGAAGTATTTAGGATTTTGGATCTTTTCTGATTTTGGAATACTAGCATATATAATGAGATATCTTGGGAATGGGACTCAAGTCTAAATATGAAATTCATTTCTGTTTCATAGATACTTTATACACATAGCCTGAAGGTAATTTTTTACAATAATTTTAATGATTGTGTGCATGAGATAAAGCTTGTGTACACTAAAACCATCAGAAAACAAAGGTGTCATATTACCCTTAGAAAGTTTTGGAGTCTGGAGCATTTGGGATTTTCAATTTTCAGATTAAGGATACTCAATTTGTAGTATATTTAATCCTGACAATAAAATAACCCTATTGAGTTATAGGTGAAAAAAACTGAGGATCAGAGAGATTAAGTAACTTGCCTGTGATCACATGATAAGTAAGATGCAGAGAGGGAAGTCAGCCCAGGTCTAACTTCTTAAGTTCTATGCTGTGTTCTCACTCATAGCAGGTCCTAAACACTGGGCATGTGAGCACAGAGGCAGGAACAACTGACAATAGGATAGGCACTACTAGCAGGGGAAAAGAGGGAGGGAGGATAAGGGGCACACAACCACCCATTGGGTACCATGTCCACTACCAGGCTCACTAGAAGCCCAAACTTCACCTGCAAGCACTTTACTTTTGTAGCAGATCCTCACACGTCTCCCACAACTCTAAAATAAAATAAAGTGCAAAAGTTAATTAATTAATTTTTTTAAAAAATAAATAATTAAAGTACTATGCCAGAAGGCATGACTTCAAGTACCTACAGAAGCAAATTTGCCTTAGTCAAGGCCAGAGCTGACATCTCAATTCTCTTAAGCAGGACTAGAACTCAGAACATTAATGTCAGTTTCTATCTCTGGAAACTGGCTGAATTCCAAGTTGATTGTGATTAAGGCAGATCAGTCCCCTAGAGAATCCCTATTATCTGTGACTGGGAAGTGCAGAATGTGTCCATTATCTGTCCTTCCACCTACCTACTGAATTGTCCCAGACACTCATAAACTATTCACCTGTGATAGAACCAAGAGGGCTAAGAAGGCCAAGGCTCTGCCTATTAAACGATTTCTGGACTTTGCTTCCACGTAGGATGTGAACGCTCTTGCCACAACTAAAAAACAACCCACCCACCCACCCCCAAAAAGAGATAAATTGCAAAATCAATAGGTTTAAAGATGTTCACAATCTATGGAAACAAGAACAAGATGAACTAAAATTTCAGACAGCAAAGAGCCCTTCCTAAGTGATCTGACAGTCATGGGCTTCTTTTCTTCCCTGTGGTATTTGCTAATTCTGGGTACTACTGAAGATGAGGCTTGGCCCTAAGGCAGAAGGACTCTATTGAGAAAAAGGAGAAACCAACATAACTTTCAGCAATTGTGAGAAGCTAGCACAATGGGTTGGAGACTTGAAAAGTCAGAAATACAGGGCTAGTTTTTCTTACCTGAAGTTAGCTGAGTTATATGTTGGCACCTGAGCTGGTAAAGGCAAACTGAAATCTTCCACAATCTCCTGGCACTTCAGAGACAAATTCTTCTTCTAGGGGGGAACTTCCCCAAACAGTCTACCAGTCTAAGCCTCAGAAGTTACCTAAGATTTTAAGGTTAGAAGGACATAGAGAAGATTATTGAATCAATAAGATAAAAAACACTCTTAAAGGGCAATTTGGGTACAGTTATTCTAAAATGTGTAAGAAATATATAAAAGGTTTAGAATAGGGAAACATCTTAAAGAACAAAACTG
This sequence comes from Cephalopachus bancanus, assembly GCA_027257055.1. Lineage (NCBI taxonomy): Eukaryota > Metazoa > Chordata > Mammalia > Primates > Tarsiidae > Cephalopachus > Cephalopachus bancanus. Next base: position 219,829 of record JAPVLO010001022.1, on the reverse strand, counting down.
GATGACATATGCTATCAGATATCAAAGTTATACATATGACATATGTATAACATATACATATATGACATGACACACATATGACATATATGACACACATGCATACATATGACATATGACACATGCTATCAGATATCAAAGTTATACAACTACAGCAATTAAGATAGCATGGTGCTGGCTCAAGGACAGTCAAATCAATGGAACCATGACCCTTACCTCACACCAGATACCAACATAATAACAACAACAACAATAATAATAATACTGTGAAATCAATCATGGGCCTAAATGTGAGATAAAACAATAAAACCTCTAGATCAAACACAGAAGAAAGTCTTCATGATCTTAGATAGGCAAAGATTTCTTATAGGACACAAAATATTAACTATGAAAGAAAAGATTCATAAATTGTATTTCACTAAATTAAGAATTTTCATTTATCAAAAGATACCTTAAGAGGGTGAAAAAACCAAGCAGACTGGGAGAAAATATTCATAATACGTATCCAATGAAGGACGTATATCCACTGTATACATGTATGTTTAAACCCCTAAAAATCAGTAAGAAAAAGAAAAACAATCTACTTTTTAAAAATTGTTTTGAACATTTGTATACCTAACCTTGAATTGTACCCCACGTGTTTAAAATAAAATAAAAATTTTTTTTAATGTTTTAAAGAATTGAACTGGCACTTCATAGAAGAGAGTATCCGAATGACTTACCAGCACATGAATAGGTTTTCATCACTATTACTCATCAGGGAAGTGCAAATTGAAACCACAATGAGATACACAAAACCCACCAGAAGAGTTACAGTTGAAAAGACTGACAATACCAAGCATTGAAAAGTCCATGAAACAACTGTAACACTCATACATTGCTGGTGAAAGTGTTAACTGGTATAACTGCTTTGGAAAACTATTTGACAGTATCTAGTAAAACTGAACATGCCTGTATCACATGACCCTGCAATTCTACTCCTATATATATAACTAAAATTATATAGTACAAATATATACCAAAATACATGCATAAGAATATAGAAAAAGCAGATGCATAACAATGATATATCACTCCATTTATATTAAATTCAAGGACAAGCAAGCAAATCTATGGAACAGAAGCAAACAGAGTGGTAACCTCTGGGTAGGGGGTTATTGATTGGAAAGGGGTATAAGGAAGTCTATGATTATACATTTTTTTAAAAACATACCTGCACATACATTACTTATGTACCTAATCCTGACTTGTACCTCACATCTTTATAATAAAATAAAGTAAAAATAAATAAATAAAGCATTGAACATCACCCTTAACTTTTGTGCACTTCACTTTATGCATGCCATAACTCAAAAACTGTTTTATATGTTTTAAATTTCAGAGCTCCTTCCTATAAAACTAATGAGGACAGCAAGACAGTGATGAGAATCTTACCAGGGTTCAGTAAGCCAGTCATCAGAGTTAATGAAAATGGAATGAAGTATGAATGTGCAGGGAAGGGTTCCTTTGCCTATGTGGCTCTCTACTTCATGGCAATGCTAAAGCAAGAGACCCTGATGAGATAATCCACATCTTATAAGTAGCTCTTAAAGACAGCTGGGGCAGAGGCCATCCTATCCATCTGATAACTAGGAGCTTTAACCTTGTTAAATTTGTATTAATCTATCTCTTAATGACATTTTTGTCTGCACAACTAATCAAAAGCCACCATTTTTCTACTTTTAGCTGAATATCCTACCCAGCTATTTTGCATTGCTCCTAACTGGAAAGCTGGCAATAAGTGTCTAACAGTTGGATGGAAAAGGAGCAAAGGAATCCAAATCCTCTGGGTCTATGTTTATAGTTGATAAGTTTCTCTGCATCAGGCAAGGTAAATTAGTTCATATCCAAAGGGAACAGAGGCAGTTATGTGGGAGAGATTAAAATGTGCCTTTGGTGAGTATGAGTGCCAGTTTCCTATTTACAAACAGGATTTTTTTTTCATGGTGTTCCCTCCTCTGGTGCTACAGTACCATTTAGATACATGCATTCAATATAAATTTGAAAAAACACCTCTAGACATACATAACTTCTCATTGCCCTCTTCACCCTTGAGGAAACATCAAGAGAACCTTGTTCCCAAAGGGAAAATTTTATAAATTTGACATAACAGTAGCATCTCTAGGGAAATATAGTGAACAAAGTAACAGTATTTACCCTTTAAACTCTTTTGGAAAAAGCTACAAACCTTTGCCTTTAAAAAAAAAAAAAAAAAAAACTGTGTGCGATAAGGCATTTGCCTGTTACAGGATCTGACATTTAAAATCTCCATGAAACATATTTAATTTATCAAGAAAGAAAGGAAAAAATTGTGCAGCTGAGGAGCTAAACATGGCCCCTTCTTGAAAATATATGAAAGATTTAAAACAGAAACCAAATTCTACTGAATTTCTTTCCTCCTCCAAATTTGTTCATTGCTACACAGACAATCCCAGACTTTTGCTTACCCTTCAGAAAATCAGCTTCCTTACTAGAGAAAAACAGCCACTTGGATTTTTGTAGACAGACACATAGTTTCCTCCAAACACTGTTCAAACTTGAGGAAAGCCTTCCAATCTTGACTTGGTGGGACACTGCACTGACTTGTCCCTGAAGCTTGGCTGCTGTGAGAGGTCCACAGGCCCCCAGAGAGCCTGAAAAGAGATTTAATACTTCTAGAAAGATTTTTTTGTTTTTAAATATTACAGTGCAGAAGACAGATTCTAAAATAAGGAAAATAAAAAACAGAACATGGAAGGAACAGGAAAAGGGGTTCTATTTCCAAGTATTTCCTCAGCTTTCTGAAAGGGAAAAGAGAAAAGTTGTGATTGTTTATTGGAATATACTTGTGGGACGGCAGTAAAATGATGCTAGTGGGTGTAAGGGTAGGATCTGGTGCCAAACAGACCTATATTTGAATTCCAACTTTACCACTTTCTAACTGGAAGGTCACTAAACTACTCTTTGCCTCAGTTTCCTCATCAGTAAGATGAAGATAATGACAGTTGTGAGAATTACACGAGTTAATGCATGTAACAAGTTTAGAATGGTGCTGGGTATAAAATTAAGCACCTAAATAAATGCTAGCTGATATAATTCTGCTGGAGAAATTCGAGGTTCCAGGAAACAGTGTGTGGTACATCATGGATACTGACTAGTGTCCTATGGAAGGTAGAAAAGGAGACAACTACAGGCGTTACAAAAACTGGAAAGACGTACCAGAGTTACAATTAATCTCATACTTAGACCCAACATTAGATGATGACTTTGAGCTTGGATAAAAATATCCAAGTTGAGGGAACAGGACTAAGGTTTTGCAGCTCTAGTTCAAATATGAACCTCTCTGGAGACATGAAAACAACAACCAAAGACTGTAGAGACTCCTTGATTAGTGCATCCTCCTAGTCTAACTCCTTCTCGCCTTTGAAGTACTTCCTTACTCTGGCTCTGAGCTTGGACAGGGCTGTAGTTACATACACACCACTTTTGGCCTGGTGAAAGCTGACTACACTGTGGGCTACTCATTGGTTATGCCTCCAACACACTACCAGCTGCACAGAGAATCCCTCTACTTAGTATTATGGCAATGGTCCTTTCAAAGCATTAACCAGTTATTCCTTGGAAACATCCACTTGGAAAGTAATTGACAAGGTCATTGAGACAAGATAACAAAAGCCCATTACTCTATGTCTAGCATGATTTCACCCAAACCAGCCCAAACTTTCAAGTCCTCCTATGTGACTCATTTGGGTCTGAAGAGAAGCATTATGCAAATACCTTTGTGTACCCTTTACTCCTTACCATCCTAGCCTCAATCTAGTCCTGTACTTCAGGAATACGTCTCAGAAATTTAACAAGAACAAGACTTAGCACCAGTCATGGTTTCTTCTCCATTTCTCTGGCAAATGCCAGCTTACCAAGAGAGACCAGATTTATTTATTTTACCACATAGAAAGTAGATCAGAGATCATACATTCTTCCCTCTGCCAGCAAACATGCTTAATGCCTGTCCACCAAAGGAAGGGTCCTTCTGTTTTTAATGATTGCAAAGTAAGATTCCATAACCTCCCTTGGAAGTTCATTCCAGTGTTTTATAGTTTCCTTTTTCTGGAAATCATATCCTCAAGTGAAGTCGCATACATTACCTTATAACAATCTTGTGCAGCAAGGATTTCACAACTGAAAAAGTAAAGAGCCAAGGAGAGTAATCAACCACCAAGACTGCACAGCTGGTTAGTAGCAGAACAAGAATAAGAACCTGAATTTTCAGACTTTTGGCCCTCTGTGCAGTTTGTTACACTGGTCTGCCTAATGATTCTCTGGGAAGCTCCAACTCACCAGCAGAATAAGAATCAGTGTTAAGATACAAACAAGAACATAATACGTTTGTCTTTCAGTATCTGAGGAGGATTGGTTCCAGAGCCTTCCACAGATATAAAAATCTGCAGATACCCAAGTGCCTGACATAAAATGTCAAAGTATTTTCATATAACTTATGCACATCCTCCTACATACTTTAAATCATCTCCAGATTATGTATAATACCTAATACAATATCAATGCTCTTTAAATAGTTTGTTATATTGTATTGTTTAGGGAATAATAACAAGAAAAAAGGTCTGTGCATGTTCAGTACAGATGCAATATTTTTTTCTAATGTTTTTGATCCATGTTTGGTTGAATCCACATAGATCAGTTAAACCCACAAATATAGAGGGCTGACTGTTTAGCTGTGATGGCTTGCTTACCAAGCAGATCAAAGGTCAAAAAGTTCCCTCGAGGACAACAATTTCATTGTCCCCATCCATGTATACTATTGCTCCCAGAAGATACCTACAGTTAGAAAGCCTTACTAAAAAGGAAAGATGCCAAAAGCCTAGCTGAACATTAAAATTACCCTAAGACCATATGCTGATCCATGAAAATACAAAATAAATCAAGAGTGCTTGATTTTCTGCTTTCTAACTTCTTTTTTTTAACCTCTGGGATAGATACACTCAGAATAAAGTGAAAGAAATGAGGCAGAAAAAAATTTCCTAATATCCTAAAAAAAATGTTTTGCCCTTGAGCATGAATTTCTTTTTCCTCTGAAGATTTTATACCTCCACCTCCTAAGGTTTGTGAAGGGGTCAAAGATTAGCATGTTAAATATGGATAGAGTGAATCTGATTGCCTAATATGCTTGACACTCAGAATAGTATACCAGGGCTATAACTCTGTTCTCTGGCAAGAGCCCTCCCAGTATTAAACCAGCAGGCTGCTCAAATGAAAAGATGAATGGAGTTTTCCTTTTAGTGTTTCTTACAAGGTATCCTTTTTAATATTAGCTAGAGGCAGAAAAATCTCAAGGCTCACTTGATAGGAACAACATTTCTCTCTAATCTCTCGTGACTGATATTACCAGGTTAAATATCTGTTCTAAAACACACGTTTAATTAAATATAATGACCACTCCACCTAACTAACCTTGTTAAGGTCACCAGTGAATCCAATTGTCAGTTCTCAGATCTCATCTTACTTGTGCTATAAGCAGCATTAACATGGTTGAGCACTTCCCAAGTCCTCTTCTTCTTCACCTATAGTCACTCTCTTGGTGATCTCATATAGGCTGTAAATAACACCTATATGCAGATGATTACCAAAGTCATTCAGCCATCTCAGACCCTTCTCCAGAATCCTATACTTGTGTCCATAATTGCCTTCACATTGACTTCAGATATCTAAAACTCAATACAGTATGTCAAAAGCCCGTATTCCACTTATAGCCTTCCATCTCAGTAGATGGCAATTCTATCCTTCTAACCAGTCAGACTAAAAAGAAAAATTGGGTTTATGTTTGACTCTTATTTTGCCCACAACCTGTAGCCAATCCATCCAACCTGTGGATGTGTTTTGGCTCTGCCTCCAAAACATATCTACAATTTGACCAGTTGTCATTGTTAGCCACAATCATTTATCTCTCACTTGATTATTTCAATAGCTTGCTAACAGGAGTCTCTTTGCCTTGCCTCACTACAGTCTCTTCTTAACACTATAGCCAGTGATCCCTTTAAAACAAAAGTCAAATAATCTTACTCCATTTAAAACTCTGATGACTCTGCATTTCCTTCAGAGTAAAAACCAAGTCCTTATCGTAGCTTACATGACCCTCCATGATATAATCTGTGACTGCATTTTCTGTTTCTCTCCCCACTCCCTCTGTTCTAGCCACTCTGGCTTCTTTGCCATTCCTCAAATTCACCAAGCACACTCCCTCTTTAGGTTCTTTGCATGAGCTATTCCTTCTACCTGGAATGGTCTTGACTTGGCTATCTGAAGAGCTAAATACCTCACTTCCTTTGCTTCTATCTTGTCCTCTCAATTAGGAGTATTTCACTTACTGCCTTTATAAAACTAAACATCCACTTCCCAACCTGGCACTCCTGAGTCTTCCTTACTCTGCTCCACTTTTCATTTAAAAAAACAACTTGTCACTTTCTACACATATAATTTACTTATTTATTATGATTATCACTTATTTTCTGGTTTCCCTCTCTAAAATGTAACAAAGGCAGTGATCTCTATTTTGTCTAAGTGCAAGGATAGTAGATATTCGATAAATATTTGTTGAATGAATCACAGGACTATTAATTCCTTACATTTTGATAATATTTTATACTTTGTCTAATGGTTTCACATGGTATCTCATTTGATCTTCAGAATTACAATATGAGGTGGGTAGGGCAGAACAACCGAAATTCAGAGGGGTAAAATAATCTACCCAAAGTCACATAGCTGGAATGTGGTAAAACCAGGAACCTAGTTTTGTGTTCTCTTCTCACAACCTCCAACATTACACTGCAAATCCCATAGTCCTTGAGGAAAGACCTTCTACATTCTTTGTTAGTACAGAGACAGGCCCTGCTTATGCCGTTAAGTCAGTGCCTTGAAACTGAATGTGTTTCACTTGCGCATGGAAAGACAAACATTTGAAGTCAAGTAAAGACCTGAATTTATGCTGGGAATCACCCTGTGGACATCGGAGAAAATTATTCCAAAATGACATTCTCTCCAAGAAAGAAAGCAACACTTGAATATCCCAGCTACTCAGTGAATAAATCATTTGTTTTTTTTCCAAACTAGCTCTGCCTTCCTCCTGCATTACACATTAAACCAAACAGGACTCCAAAGCAATAAAACAGCACAAAGGCAGAAATTAGAGTCCAAGAAGACATCTGTAACCTAAAGTACATCCCAGTGGCCCCTTCTACTGGGCCACCACTATATAAGCCCCTAACTTCCCATATTGAAAGTGTTTTCCCACTGCCACTGTCACACAAGAAGAGTAGAAACTGTCCCTTTAAATGTACCACCAAACAGGAAGCTGGTGTTTACTTGGCAAGGGGAGAGCGGGATACTTTCTTGCTTGGCATACTGCTACCATTGGCATCTAATCCAGAAGTTGCTGCATTCTGCAGGAGTGGCAACAATTTTCTCCTCAGGATAACGTAGTTGAAAATGCAGCTATATTAACTTACAGGCTATTTCTTTTTTTGTCAGGGTCTCACTCTGTCACTCAGGCTGGAGTGCAATGGCATAACCATGACTCATGGCAGTCCCGATTTCCTGGGCTCAAGCAGTCCTCAGCATCCCTAGCAGCTAGGACTACAGGCTTGTACCACCAAGCACAGTTAATTTTTTTTTTTTGAGTTGGAGTCTCACCCCATAACCCAGGTTGTAGTGCAGTGGCACACATGCTCACAGCCACCCCAGCATCAACCTGCTGGGCTCCGGCGATCCTTCTTACTCAACCTTCCAAATAGCCAGAATTACAAGCACACACTATCTCATCCGGCTAATTTTTTCATTTATTGTAGAGATGAGATCTCGCCAAGTTGCCCAGGCTGGTCTTGAATACATGGGCTCAGGCAATCCACTCTCCTCAATCTCCCAAAGTGCTGGGATTACAGGCTGAGCCACCGAGCTCGACCTAATTTTTTTTAATTATTTTTGATAGAGACAAAGTTTCTTTTTTTTTTTTTTTTGAGTTGGTGTCACCCAGACTGGAATGCAGTGGCACGCTCCCGGCCACCGCAGCCTCGACCTGCTGGGCTCCGGCGATCCTATTGCCTCAGCCTTCCAAGTAGCTGGAACTACAGGCGCGCGCTACCACACCCAGCTAATTTTTGATTTATTGTGGAGATGAGGTCTCGCCAAGTTGACCAGGCGGGTCTCGAATCCACGGGCTCAGGCAATTCACTCACCTCAGCCTCCCAAAGGCGCGGGATTACAGGCTGAGCCACTGAGCCCGGCTTTCAGTATGTTGCCCAGGCTTGAATTCCTGGGCTCAAGCAATTCGCCCACCCTGGCCTCCCAAAGTGCTGAAATTACAGGCATGAGCCACTGCACCCAGCTACAGTCTTTTTTTTTTTTTTTTTGAGTTGGAGTCTCACTCTGTCACCCAGACTGGAGTGCGGTGGCCGCTCCCGGCCACCGCAGCCTCACCTGCTGGGCTCCGGCGATCCTTCCGCCTCAGCCTTCCTTCCGAGTAGCCGGAATTACAGGCAAGCGCTACCACTCCCGGCTGATTTTTTTTTTTTTTTTTGATTTATTGTAGAGATGAGGTTTCGCTGCCCAGGCAGGTCTCGAACCCGCGGGCTCATGCAATCCACTCACCTCAGCCTCCCAAAGGCGCGGGATTACAGGCTGAGCGACCGAGCCCGGCTTACAGTCTTTTTAATAGAGATGCCTGTCACCCCTAGTAAGCTCAGAGGAGATGACATAAATGGCAAACCCAGGAAAAGGCAAGCCAAGATCTCAGTGCCTTCTGGCAACTGAATCCACAGTACCAGAGAGAGAGGCCTTGATTTCTTTCCCTGGCTCCTAGAATGTCGTTATACCAGGGTTGTATCCAGTAACCCTCCCAAGTGTTACTGAGTAGGCCCTATTCGTTTTCAGTGTCTTTGTCAGACTGTCCTTTCCCAGGTCACAGAAAATCGGATGATTGAGGTTTGACTCAACTACCAAGTCAGCTCTTCTGCCAGATTCAACAAATATCCTCTAATAAAACAGCAAGCATCAGTTCAATAAATAAACCTCAGGCTGAAAACAGAAGTGCCAATGCAAGCACAGTCTACCAAATGCTTGATAGACTTTAGATACTCCATGGACGCACACATCACTGAAACATGAAGAAACATACAATAACCCTGGCCACACAGGCATATACCAAAGTATTTGACATTGAGGAAGTAGGAAGGATGAAGGAAAGAATCAAAACATTATTTTTAAGGAGAATATTGGATTTGGAGGCAGAAAGACCTGGGTTCAAGTCTAAAAGTTTTCTTACCTTGGCGGATCACATAAGCTTGCTGTAATACCTTGAACAAGTATTGCTTTTGTGATTTAGACAATGTTTAATTTTGAGGGGATGCCCCATTACTTTAGTGTTTTTTTTTAAAGCGTGGCTTTTGAGTTCAAACATAAATTTAAACTCTACCTCTGATGCTATTGCATGGCATTGAGGAAGGCACCTGTTCTCCCCAAACCTGAGCTTATTCATCTATATTTTGAAGATGATTACACCTATCTCAAGTGGATGCTATAGTAATCAAACAAGATAATATTACAAATGTGTTTTGTAAACCATAAACTCCAAGACAAAAGTTTTATTTAAAAGGCTTTGATTAGAGTGGCTAATCAATCTGGTTTGTCAGGGACTAAGGAATTTTCCAGGACCCAGAATTTTTTTTTTTTTTTTTTTTTGAATTGGAGTCTCACTTGATTGCCCACACTGGAGTGCAGTGGCCGCTCTCGGCCACCGCAGCCTCGCCTGCTGGGCTCCGGTGACCCTTCCACCTCAGCCTTCTGAGTAGCCAGAATTACAGGCATATGCCACCACGCCCGGCTGATTTTTGATTTATTGTAGAGATGAGGTCTCGCTGCCCAGGCGGGTCTCGAACCCGCGGGCTCAGGCAATCCACTCACCTCAGCCTCCCAAAGGCGCGGGATTACAGGCTGAGCCACCGAGCCCAGCGGACCCAGAATTTTTAATGTAATTATGGAAAGTTTTAGGCAAACCAGGATGAGATGAACACTCTAGTCTTAACTAGCCCTTAACTAGGTCAATGTCCTGACTAGACCTTAACTGGTATGACTAGGCCTTAACCAGACTCAGGCCCTGATTTTGCCTTAACTAGACTCTAACCAGGACATAACTAAGCTTAGCCCCTTCTACACCCTAACTGGGCTGAACGGGACTTAAATAGTCTCAGGCCCTTGCTACACCTTAAATTAGACTCTCAATCGGCCTTCTCTAGGTGTAGGTCTCGACAAGGCCTTATCTAGACTCTGATTGAATGTTGACTAGGCACAGTCCCTGGCTAAACTATCTGGGCTCTGACTCAGGCTCTGACTAGGAATTAACTAGGCTTAGGTCTGGCTAGACCTTAACTGGGCTGACTAGGCTTCAACTAAGCTTAAAACCTGTCTTTTTCTCAACTAAACTCCAAGCTTTCTCTAGGCTTTGACTCTGGTTATACCTTGACTGGTTAGGCCTTAACTGGTCTGGGTAGACCTTAACTAGAATGACGAGGCCCTAAGTAGGCTTAAGCCCTGACTAGGCCTTGACTAAAATCTGACCAGATATTTACTAAGCTTAGACCCTGACTAGGCCTAAACGAGTTCCAGATCACACCTTAACTAAACTCTGACTAGGCCTTCTCTAGACCTAGACCTTGGATAGGCCTTAATTATGCTTTGACCAAGACTTAAATAGGCTTAGCCCCTGGATAGGATTTAAAAAGGTTAATTAAGTCTTAACACATATTTAACCCTGACTAGGCCTTAACTTAGTTAACTAGCTCTTAACCAGTCTCAGGCTTTTGCTATACTTTAACTAGACTGACTAGGCCTTATCTAAACTTAGATTCTGATCAAACCTTACCTAGGCTTAGTCTCTTTAGGCCTCAACTGGTTTCTGACTAAACTTCAACTGGATGTTGGCCCTGGTTAGGCATTAACTATATTAGCTAGCTTTTACCTGGACTCTGGTCATTGCTACACTTTAATTATATTTTGATGAGGCCTTAATCAAGCTGGATAGTTTTTAATTAGGCTTAGACATTGGGTATGTTAAAAAGATCCTGATATGACCTTAATAAGCTTAGGGCCTGGCTCTACCTTAACTAGATTCTGACTAATATTTAAGTAGATTTAGGCTTAGGTCATGGCTATACCTTAACAAAACTTTATTTAGTCCTTAACTAAACTTAGGCTATACCTTAATACAACTTTAGTTAGGCCTTAGCTAAACTTAGACCCTGGCAATAACTCAACTAGTTTCTGACTAATACTTAACTAAGCTTAGGCCTTATCTGAGCTCTGACCGAGCCTTAATTAGGCTTAAATCCCTGACCAGGCTTTAACCGGGCTCTAAAAATGTCTAAACTAGGATGAGTTAATGGCTAGGCCATAACTGGGTTTGATTGACACATAACTAGGTTTAGGGCCATCCTAGACCTTAATTGGGTTAGATTACATCTTAACTAGGCTTAAGTCCTGGCTAAGTCTTTTTAAAAATTATTTTTGGAGTTGTGGTCTCAGTCCGTTGTCTAGACTGGAATACAATGGCATAAACACAGCTCACACCAGCCTTGGCCTCCTGGGCTCAGGAGATTCACCTCACCTTCCCAAGTAACTGAAACTACAGGTGCACATCACCATGCCCAGCTTTTTTTTTTTTTTTAAGAGACAAGATCTCACTATATTACCCAGTTTGGTCTTAAACTCCTGGACTCAAGCAACCCTCCCACCTCGGCCTCCCAAAGTACTGGGATTACAGGCATGAGCTACCATGCCTGACCCTGCTGGCTAAGTCTTAACTAAGCACTGACTAAGACTAAACTATAGCTAGGACTTAATTAGGCTTAGGTCTTGATTAGGGCTTAAGTGGATTCTGACTAGACCTAAACTAGGTTTAGGCACTGGCTATGCTTTAACAATACTCTGACAAGCTCTTAACCAAGCTAGCTAGCATTTTAAAAGGCTTAGGCTTTGGCTATACCTTAACAAGACTCTGATAGGCCTAAGCTATGCTTAGGCTCTGGCTAGGCCTAACTATACTCTGAACAGGTCTTAACTGTATTTAGACCCTGTCTAGGCCTTTCCTGGGCTGGCTAGATTTTGCCTGGGATAACTAGACCTGAAGTAGGCTTAGGCTCTGGCTAGTACTTAACTGGGCTGACTAGGCTTTGGTCCTGTGTAGTTATTAATTGGGCTGACTAGGACCTAACTAGGTTTAGGCCCTATCTAAGCCTAACTGATTTCCGAGTAGTACATAACTGGGATTAGCCCCTGATTAAGCTGTAACTGGGATGGCTAGGCATTAATTGGACCGATGAGCCCTTAACTAGGCTTTGGACCTGACTAGACCTCAACTTGGCCAAGTGTATGGCTAGAGCTTAATTTCACTTAAACCCTAGGTAGGTCGTATCTAACCTGAGGTGCTGAATAGAACTTATCTAACTTGAGGTGCTAAGTAGGTCTTAGCAAGTTCTTTGCCCTATCCTTACCTTAATTAAGCACTAGTTAGGCCTTGGCTTAATTGAAGTTACTCAGTCGTATACTACTGTCAGCCCTCACCTCCCGCCAGTTACCCTACAGTTTCAGACTGCACTCTGAGTCATAAAGAGGGAAAGGATCTGGTCCTCACCTTACCCCTCTGCAGCAGGCAACAGAGTTCTTGTAGCTTCATGGCAACCAGTTGTATTTATAGTGTAAAACAGGAAGTAGCCACTGAATCAGCACCCTCCAAGAAACCAGGGATACTTTTTTAGGTTACACTCCACCAAGAAGTATATTTTCAATTCACCCAGTCACAATGATCTGCACAACATCTTCCAGGACACCTACATTTTGTAACAATCTGTAGCAGATATAGAACAAAGCACAAAATGTTCCCAAGTACAGGAGGTTTATCTACAGCTTTTGCTTATAATGTGCAACTGGTGGTTAAGAAAAGTGCATCACCTCTAGAGCTGATGCACTAGAGTTGCAGTAAAGGGAGTGTACGCTTCACGAGGCTAAACCCTGAACACCTATAGATTCTATGAACTCTCCATAGTTAGTTTATCAGTCCTACTATGAGGAAGTAGCCAGTCTGATATATACTAGCTTGGTTTGCTATCAGATACTAAAGTCCTCAGTTAATGACTCAAGAACAGGATGATAAATCCAGACTAGAGCATAAGCAATCATTCCTGTCTAATGATTTCATGAATTCCCAGCCATGAAAGACTGGTAATCAGTTCTAAACTCCTGCTATATTATTTAGTTTGAAAGTATGTATTTGTATACATTCACTTTTTAGTAAAATTCATTTCATTCATTCCACATTGGGAGTTCACTTCAGCCCAACTAATCATTTGTGTCATCTGTATCAAGTTCTCAGTTATATAGGCACGTACAGCCCTATTAACCCATTCAAATACACAGTAATTCAGTATCAATCATACATGGACTAACTGAAATCTGTAGGTACTATTCAGGGCTTATCAGGTAAGAAGCTCTGTTCACAGGATAGTGCCTGAACAGGGCCTGTGCCTGTAGGATGCAACCACTCCTTACATTAGGCTGTGTGTAGAGATAGGTTAAAATAACTGATCTGGGAATCAGGATCAGGGAGTTTATGCATTAATTCATTCACTCCACAAATATTTATTAATCACCTATGTGTGCCAGATATTATCATACATACTAGGAATATGATGGCAAGCACATATAGCCACACCCCTTAACCTCATGTAATTTTCATTCTACAAACAAAACCAGGGGAGGGTCTGCACAGTCATAAGTTGAAGCCTAAATTAAAACAATCTATATGCTATAGATATACAGAGCAAGGTTAGATTTGATGGTCAAAGCCCAAAATGACAGAATAGCTACAGGAACTAGAAGGAAAGAGCTAGGAAAATAGCCATGGGGTTTAAAAAGATAGCAACAAATGAGCATTATCCTCATTTAAAAAATATTAAAACTAATGTTTTTCAACATCATCACCACCACTACCACGTCATCCTGGGAAAGTCATTTATATTTTTTGGTCTTTAAGTTTTCCTTCTTTAAAATAGAATTGTGGCTGTGCGTGATGGCTCATGCCTATAATCCCAGCACTTTGGGAGGCCAAGGCGAGAGAATTACCTGAGTCCAGGGGTTTGAGACCAGTCTGGACAACTTGGCAAGACCTCATCTCTACAATTAAAAAAAAAAAATAGTCGGGTGTGGTGGCATGCACCTGTAGTTCCAGCTACTCGGAAGGCTGAGGCAGAAGGGTCACCTGAGCCCAGGAGGTCGAGACTGTGGTGGCTGTGAGCATGCCACTGCACTCCAGCCTGGGCGACACAGTGAGACTCCAACGCAAAAAAAAACCAAAAAAACAATTGTTTGCCCATTTTAAAAATAAACAAAGGGAAACGACAAGGTAAATAAATCATAAATCACCTTGGTACAGTGGATAAGAGCCACAGGCTTCAGAGTTATGCAGATAGAGGCTTAAATCTCAGCACTTGACACCTTGTAGCCACATTCCCTTGGTATGTGATTTGATCTTGCAGAGCCTCATATTTCTTTCTCTGTATGAAGAAGATAGATACTAATAATACCTATCTCATGGGGCTTTCGTGGGGACAAAATCTGAGAAAATATAGAAAATGCTTAACAGGCTCTATTAAGAATCAGGAAGAAGCCGGGCTCAGTGGCTCAACCTGTAATCCCGCGCCTTTGGGAGGCTGAGGTGAGTGGATTGCCTGAGCCCGCGGGTTCGAGACCCGCCTGGGCAACTTGGCGAGACGTCATCTCTACAATAAATAAAATAAAATTAGCCGGGCGTGGTAGCGCGCGCCTGTAATTCCGGCTACTCGGAAGGCTGAGGCAGAAGGATCGCTGGAGCCCAGCAGGTCAAGGCTGCGATGGCCAGGAGTGGCCACAGCACTCCAGTCTGGGCGACAGAGTGAGACCCCAACTCAAAAAAAAAAAAAAGAATCAGGAAGAATGAGCTATGCCTTGTACAACCTCGCTCTTTTTTATTCCCATCACTCTTTAATGTCAAAAATATTTAGCAGGTACTGGATAAAGATGTACTGACTGCTGACTGGTTTCTTGGGCTTCACCACGGGGGTTGTAGGAAGATTCACAGGGCAATAGCAAGGAACCTCAGATGCCGAGAAAATGTGCTAGACCAGGACAAGAGATCTGAGTTTCTCTTTATCCTCACTCCAGATGAGCTCAACCCACATCCATTCATTCCCTGTGATCATAACAAAGAAACATCTTCCTGGGGTCATAGGCCCTATTGGGATGACACATAAAGTCTCAGAGAGACACTGCACTCCAGTCTGGATGATGGACTGAGACTCCAACTCAAAAAAATAATAATAATAAAATAAGACATTTCAAGTTTAACTTGAAGAATTAAAGTCAAGGACTCATGGGTTCTCTGCTCCACTTGAGCACTTAAACCTACTCTTTCTTTTACACACTCCCTATTTTTCTGATTTCTCCAATCTCTGGCCAGGAGGAAACCAGGAGAGTTACAATCTAATACTTGAAAGATGCTTTGAAAAGAAAAAATATTATTAACCATTAGTTGCACTTCGTGAACAAGTTCATAAACATTTCCCTTACAGTTTCAGAAACATTACAAGCTACCACAGTAACTAGATCTCTTTCCAGCTTTGCTATGATATTCAGGATCATAAGAGTAGTATGTAGGTATCATTTCAGTCACTCACTCCAGGAAGAAATACAGAAAGGAATTAGTTTAAGGGTCTCAGAATTGAAAACCACTAAAAAGGTTATATATCTCCTTCTGGAGGCTGTAAACTGGATACCAGTGTTACTCACCTCAAGATGGCTTTGGATTGCCCTTGCTGAAAGACAAGGAGATAAGTAAACTAGATCACCTAAAACAGTAATTCTCAATCAGGGCTGATTTTCCCCTCAAGGGACACTTGGCAATGTCTGGAGAAACTTTTGGTTGTCACAACTGAGGGGCGGTGCCACTGTCAATTGTCATTGTCCAGGTGAGAGGTGAGACTGCCAATTAGTGGGTGGAGGCCAAGGAACTACTAGACATCTTACAATGCACAGCACATTCTCCCAGAACAAAGATTTATTTATCCCCAAATGCCAATAATGCTGAGGTTGAGAAAATCTGACCTGGAGAATCTTTCTATTTTTCCCATACTAACAACTAGTAAATATTTTTGAAAACCTTTCCCGTGGACACTGTGGGATATATAAAGGAGGACTCAAAAAACCAAAATTATATTTTGGAAGGAGGCCCCTTGTAGTACAGGCTTCTTCTGCTAGATAAGTATTCTAGGAACCCATCGGCATCAGTGTACCAGCTAACATTGTTATGAGAAGCTGCGTTTGGATTCACTGAATTTTTTTTTGGAGATTCTTTCAACATGTTTGCCCATTTCATGATATGTGCTTTACGAGAGCACCTGCCCACACTGTACTGAGTGTTCAGTAGTTTTTGACTAAAAACAGCGTAACTCCTGTGCCCTACCCTCCCTGTTCACCTGATTTCACCTTAATCAACTTCTTTTTGTCTTCCTGGATGAAAAAAATTCTCAAAGAGAAATGTTTTGCCAATGTGGAAGAGGCAAAATAAAAAATGGCAGAAACACTAAAAGGCATCAAAATTGACGAGTTCAAAAACTGTTTTGAGCAGTGGAAAAAACATCTTGATAGGTGTATGGCATCAAACAGAGAGTATTTTGAAGGTGACTGAAGTTTAAACATGTAAGAATAAATACACAATTTTTTATAAATAAATTCTGGGTCGGGCTCGGTGGCTTAACCTGTAATCCCAGCACTTTGGAGGCCGAGGCCAGTGGATTACCTGAGCCTGGGAGGTTCAAGACCAGCCCGGGCAACTTGGCGAGAAGCACCCCACCTCCCCACCCCGTCTCTACAACAAATAAATAAATAAATTAGTTGGGTGTGGTAGCGCATGCCTGTAGTTCCAGCTACTTGGAAGGCTGAGGCAGAAGTATCGCCGGAGCCCAGCAGGTCAACACTGGGGTGGCTATGAGCGTGCCACTGCACTCCAGCCTGGGCGACAAAGTGAGACTCCAACTCAAAATAAATAATAAAATAAAATAAATAAATAAGTAAATAAATTATGGGTTTGGGGGAGTTCCCCCTCATATAAGCCATGGTTTCTGCTCTAAGGAAGTTTAGACTCCAGTAGCAAGACCAACTAAGCATACTGAAGCAACCAGAAAATAAAGAAATATATAGCATAGTTGGGTTTTTTCCCCCTGTGGTATAGACCCTGGGAACTGTAGGAACTTTTTCAATTCTATTTTCTTTTTAGTTGACAAATAATAATTGCATTTATTTATTTGTTTGAGTCAGGGTATCACTCTGTCATCCAGGCTGGAGTGCAGTGGCATAATCATGGCTCACTGCAGCCTTGACCTCCTGGGGCTCAGGCAGTTCTTCTGCCTTAGCTTCCCAAGTAACTGGGACTACACAGGCATGCACCATCATGCTTGGCTAATTTTTTGATTTTTTGTAGAGATAAAGTCTCACTGTGTTGCTTAGATTGGTCTTGAACTCCTGGGCTCAAGCAATCCTCCCACCTCGGCCTCCTAAATTGCTGGGACGACAGGCATGGGCCACTGAGCCTGACAATAATTGTACTTATTTATTAGGTAGAATGTGATGTTTTGATATGTGTTTACATTATAGAAAAGGGAGAACAGCAGGCATTTGAAGTTCAGGAAAACGTCAAAGAAGAGTTGGATCTTGTGCCAGTGTTTGAATGAGGCAACTACTCTTTCCCCTCTCTTCAATGTTGGAAGAAAGATGAAGCTAAGCTTACTGCCCTTACTCCATTTCTTCACAGTCCTTATTTAATCAACATCTTGTAATCTGATTTCAGGACTCCAGAGAAAATTATTTTTCTTAATCACCAGAGCCAGTCACTTGTCCTCAATATTAATCTTCCTCAACCCCACCTTTTTGAAATAGCCTTCCTTCTTGACTTCTATGACATCATCATTCTGTCCTGGTTCCCTTTTGACCTCTTGTGGCTCTTTCTCAGCCCCAAGCAACTTCTTTTTGTTTCCCTGAATGCAAAAAGTCCTCAAGGTGACTGAAATTTAAACATGTAAGGATGAATACACAATTTTTTATAAATAAATTCTGGATTTTCTTGGGCCCCCCTCATATGATATCTAATACATGTTGTTATGAATGACTAAAATACATGGAGTAATAATAAGAATTCTCAGTGAAAGGGAAAATCAGAAAACAAACAAATAAACAAAAAAACACAAACAAAACAAGACTACCACCCTTGAGAAGCTAGAAACTCTGAGTTTGTCAGTTATAGTTTTTCATCTTTTCATTTTTTCAGAGTATGTGACAACCACAGTTAACAAAAGTAAGTATTGCCAGGGAACTCTGGGTAGTACAACCTTGATATTTATCTGAAACAGAAGCAACTGGAAGTTACATTGAGCAGAAACTAAGCTTGAGAGAGAATTCACTTGTTCCCTTAGGCTGCTAGGTCTTAACACATCTGTGGCCCTACTCCCAAATTACCCCTGCTTCAAGAGCCATAGGCTTTTCATCTCAGACTAGCAAGGAAAAAGAGAATTTACTTGAATGATGTTTATATCAGTGAGAGGAAATATGTATCCCATTTGAATAATAGGGGAGACTCTGAATGTAGATTATAAAAAGTGAAAACTGCCAAATGAAGGAGAAGGCAAGTGCTTTCCCTAGAGGGAAAAGAGAACTCATCCCTTCCTCCCTTAGCAAAATTTATCTATCCTCTGTCTCCTCTCAGACACTTGCAAGTGGTAAATTGTTTATGAAGTAATTCACTTTGGGAGTTAAGGGCTGACCTTCACAGAGTCATTAGAAAAAATGGATATCAAAAATAGTAGAGTGGTAACCTAAAGTCTCTCCAACGGTAGGAATTTCTGTCACATAGTAGGTAACTTTCTCTTCCAAATAGGTAATTAAGAGATGTATCCCCCTTCCAGCAGAAGGCTCCCCCAGTAGGGTCTTGCCTTTTTTCTTTGCCATCCTCATTTTTCTAGTTTTTTTTCTATGCTGCTTAATAGAGCATTAAAACTTTGAAAAATTTCATTTAGCCGGGCTTGGTGGCTCAGCCTGTAATCCCGCGCCTTTGGGAGGCTGAGGTGAGTGAATTGCCTGAGCCCGCAGGTTCAAGACCCGCCTGGGCGGCGAGACCTCATCTCTGCAATAAATCAAAAAAATCAGCCGGGCGTGGTAGCGCACGCCTGTAATTCCGGCTACTCGGAAGGCTGAGGGGGAAGGATCGCCGGAGCCCAGCAGGTCGAGGCTGCGGTGGCCTGGAGCTGCCACTGCACTCCAGTCTGGGCGACAGAGTGAGACTCCAGCTCAAAAAAAAGAAATATTTCATTTATATTCCAAATATCTTGCTTCTGAAATTCATTCTCCCTTAACTTTTGGGCACCTCCCCAGCAGTCAGAAACACACCACACGCGCGCGCGTGCACACACACATACACACACACACACACACACACACACACACACATCCCTTCATTGTTTAATAGCAGCAACGCCATCCTCCTCCCTAAACCTGAGAGATGTAAGCCATGGTCTCTGCCCTACGGGAGTTTAGAGTCTAATCAGTCTAATCAGAGACACCAACCAAGTATGACTAAGAACATAGAAGTATATCCCATAGTTTTGGTTGTTTGCTTTTTTTTTACAGTAGCTGCAGGAACTTGGAAAATGCACAGAAATCTTTATAAACACTTCACATTTTTCAAAGAATAGAATCAAAGTCCATTCAAGTGCACCACAAGGAGAGGGATTTTGAAAATCGAAAGAAGAAACACACATACAGACACTTCATGTTGATTATATGATATGATTCAAGCTTAAAACTTTAAATAGCTTATTTCAGAGTAAATCCCTTGTTGTAAATCCCCCTTCGGGCCAAAATCATCCTGTTCACTGCCCTTTCCTGCCAATCCCCACACCTCTACCTCCAGCTCCAAACTTCAGTCTTTTCTTCAGTAACCCAAGGGTCTGGAGAAGTCAGCAAGAATAGGAAAAAGACAAATAACAAATATTCACTATGTGCCAAGCACAGAACTACATTATATATGTTGTCATTACTACTCCAAATAATTGAACTACCACTTTTTTAGAATTTACTATGTGCCAGGCAACCAGGTACCGTGCTAAGAACTTCCTATGCGTAGTATCTCATTTAATACTCACAGCAACCCTGAAAGATAAGCAGTTTTATGATTTTCATTTTACAAATGGGGAAACTGAGGCATAGAGAAGTAAAAGGACCCTACATACCAGTGACTGTGTAGTACAGTGGTTAGAGCAGAGCCCAGAACACTTTTTTTCTGTAGAGTACCAGATACCAAATATTTTAGACATTGTAGGCCATATGGTCTTTCTTGCAATTACTCAACTCTGCCATTGTAGTACAAAAGTAGCCACAGGTAATACATAAACAAGTGGGGGTGACTGTATTCCCATAAAACTTCATTTACACAAACAGGCAACGGTTGACTTTACCCCAGAGCCTGTAGTTTGATGACTTCTGGGCTAGGGCATCAATGGTGTACTAAGATAGACCTAGGTTCAAGACCTGACTCTCGCTGCTTACTAGACAAGTCTCTCTCTCTGGGTCTCAGTTTCTTCATCTGTGAAACAGCAATCATACCTTTCTCATAGAGTCATCGTGAAGATTAAGGATTAAAGGAATGCCTGGCACATAGTAAAGTGCTCAGTAAGTCATTATTATTAAAAGTCCACCACAAGGCTGGTCCCCGGAAAGAGAAAGGAAACAGGTTAGGATAGATATCGCTCTCATAAAAATCAAACTACCAGGACCCCAATGGTCTTGATACTCAGCAGAAATAATTACTCCCTTGGCATTCCAGCTAATTTGATTCTCCCTTCAGGTACATGAACTGTGTTCTCTTGTGAGTTTACTTTCCTATTTCAGTCATTAGTGAGAAAGTCTCTTGGCTTCATTATAACTCTTGCCTGGCCCTGGGAACCCCATCATGGAAGGGAATCTGATTTTGTCATTATTTGTAACCCAATGTGTTAGGTGTTTGCTTCAGGAATGAGATGCTGACCTCTAAAGTCCTGCCTATGTCCCGAGTACCTGGCATGGGGCCTGGTGCAGAGTAGGTGCTCAGTAAATGTTGCTGGATTGATTGAGCTGGCTACTTTCAGGGTGGTCTTACCTGGAAGCAAGTGGAAAGTGACTCCTTAAAAGTCCTCCAAGCATTGAGGATCCTTCCTTTCTCCAGCAGAGAGAGGATGTGTGGGGTGGACAGGAAAGGTGTAGGAGTGTGTAAGATGGCTGAAAGGGCAGGAACATGCAGGACATACTGTTCCTTGGTTACATTTAAGCACACAGGAACAGGAACTAAGCTGTAGTAATGTCTCTAGGCCATGCTCCTGAGTAATCACCCGGTGAAAACCACTCTGAGTAAGTTTTTTGCTTTGAATCAAAATTGTATTCGTGCAATCTTCCATCTCAGCTAAAAAGAAAAAAAATGCTGAAAGACCTCAGCTTGTCAGTCAGCCATGAAAACGCCATAGTTTCTGCAATCTCTGCAATCCTCACTTGCCAATCTTTCTCAATGAAAAATTCTCTCCTTTATCTACCACATCGTCTCTCATCCTCAAAAATGTGCCTTGCATACTAATTTCATTTTTTTCATTCTGGAATTTGATAGAGTTATTTATAGGATCCAACTATACAATGAGAACCATACCGACTCCAACTGGATGTACTTCTCCAACACACTATTTCTCCCCATCTCACCATTTCTACCCTTTACTACCACCACCATTGGTCTCTTTTCCAGAATTCCAAGGCAGTAATTGGCATGACAGAACATACCCTCAGAACATTCAGAGGAACTGATAATGGAAGCAGTGCTGTGCTGATGCAGGCAAACTCTGTCTAGACATAGTGTTTTAGGTCATCTTGTATTGCTATAAACGAATACCTGAGACTGGATAACTTATAGAGAAAAGAAGTTTATTTAGCTCATGGTTTTGCAGATTGGAAAGTTCAAGGACATGGCTTTGGTTCCTGGCGAGGACTTTTATACAACTTCATGACATAGTAGAGAAGGTCAAAAGAAAAGCAGGCAGGTATGAAGAAAGAAAAACCTAAGGGGTATCCTGACCTTATAACAACTCACTCTCAAGGGAACTAATCCATCCTCATAAGAACTAATACAGACTTGCAAGAGCGAGAACTTACTACTGCAAGAACAGCACCAAGTCATTCATGAGCGATCCACTCCCATGACCCAAACACCTTCCAAAATCACCACATTGGGAATCAAATTTCAATATGAGTTTTGGTGGAAACAAGTCATATCCAAACCATAGCACATAGAGTATGTCAAATCATGTATATAGTAACTTCAAGACTATGTATCCAGAAAGTGACAATTTTCCATCTCATAATAATAGTCATTATGATGAAAATAGCTAACATTTATTGAATGCTTCCTTAATTCTAACAATAATCCATGATGAAAATAATAACACTTGCTTCCTAGCTGCCAGGCATTGAATTAACTCTCTTAATTCTCATAACAATCCCAATAACATGGGTTACTATTATAATCCTCACTTTGCAAATGGGGAAATTGAGGGCCAGGAAGATTAAGTAACTTCCCCAAGATCACTATGACAGGAAGTGGAGCAGCTGGAATTTGAACCCCAAGTTGGTCTGTCTGACTGCCAAGACCGTGCTCATGCCATACCATTGGACCTTATTAGAAACATCTTTGGGCCAGGCTCGGTGGCTCAGCCTGTAATCCCAGCACATTGGGAGGCTGAGGCGAGTGGATTGCCTGAGCCCGCGGGTTCAAGACCAGCCCAGGCAAATTGGCGAGACCTCGTCTCTACAATAAATCATAACAAATTAGCCAGGCATAGTAGCAAGCGCCTGTAGTTCTGGCTACTTGGAAGGCTGAGACCGAAGGATCGCCAGAGCCCAGCAGGTCGATGCTGGAGTGGCTGTGAGCATGCCACTGCACCCCAGCCTGGCGACAGAGTGAGACTCCAACTCAAAAAAAAAAAAAAAAACCAAAAGAAACATCTTTGGGCATGCAGCCTACATTATGCTGTTATGCTAACAAAAATGTATGAGGAATGCTACCTTCTATCTGATTGGTGTTGAGAATGTTTCAAAGCACTTTCCCACCCATGATCCATTTGATTGTTACAGCAGCCCTATGAGGAAGGCAGAGCTGTGCCAGCAGCCCCATTACACAGATAGAGACCCAAACACAAAAACTTGCTCCAAGTCCCAACACAAATCAGAGACCAAGCCAGAGTCAGAGTTCAATATACAGTATATGTTTTCAAAATGTGTTCTTTACTATAGCTTAGGACTAAGTTTCCTCTACCTCCTTCATTCTGATTTCATGGTGAAGATTTGAAAAGAAGCGGACAGCCCCCAGCAAGTCATAAAACTTCCAACCAAGCCTTCTTATACCTTACTTAGTCTTTCATGCACCTCAGCCCCTCAAGATCTGCAGTACCTAACCACATTCTGTATCTAGAAAGAAAGGAGGGACATTGGCCCTTAAAAACTGGATATACCAAAGGTATGAACATATCTCACCATAGATCTCTCAGTTTGAAACATATTTATTGAACAATTAAAGGTCCACAACTCCAAAATCCACCAAGCAGCACTTGCCTGACAGGAGAGATACCATGATCACAAAACCACCAAGTTCTGAAAACCAAAATTTTTTTCTTTTTAATGAATTTCTTATTGAAATTCTTATGTGGTGCCAAAACCTGAGATGAACTGATAGGAGGTAATTTATGGTCTTTGTTTATCCCATTGATTCTAAGAATTCTTGGATTTCACTGCTGAAAAATCAATGTGTTTGATTATATTGGGTTACCAGATAAAATCCAGGACACTCGGTTAAATTTCAATGTCAGTGAAACAATGAGCAATGTCTTAGTATAAGTATGTCCCTACATTGTAAAGGGCATACTTTTACTAAAACATTATTTGTTGTTTAGCTAAAATTCAAAGTTAACCGGGCATCCTGTATATTTATTTGCTAAATTTGGCCACCCTAATTGTGAGTGCTGCCTCAAACCCCACTGGGAATGTTACCTAATATATGGCACAGACAGCATATTACTGTTCCAAAATCTGACAAATTTAGAATTCCAAAACATATCTGGCCCCAAAGGTTTTGAAATACGGATAACAAACCTCTGAACCTGTAGTATCCTCTCAGCACTGGGCTTGGTTCTGTGCAGGGACCCAGCTCTCACAGAGCAACCACTTCTCAAACACTTATGCCATCAGAATGGGTTGCCTCTTCAGCTCTCATTCTATTTACTCCTGCTCTGTTCTATATGTCATTACCTTTATCAATAGTTTATTGCTCTCTGCTTTGATATATTTATTGTTTGAGTTTTTACCCCTTCTAGTTTCCCGATTTAAACAGTAGGACTGCAACTCCCAGCTAACCTGACCACACCTCGTATGACCTCTGACTTGGTTTTAATAAGTTTCCAGGCTCCCCTCTTTAGCTGCACAGACTGGCTATGTCATTTGCTCTCTCCCTGGTGAGAAGGTTTCCAACACTAGCTCCCCTTCACTTCCAGAACTCCCCTGTTTGGAATAGGAAGTGAGCTCCCACTACCCTCTGCTGCCATCTCATGGCTAGAATAAGCCCTTGCATTGGTCTTAATTCAGCTGCAGCAATTCCTTTTAGAGCCCATCCCTGCCAACACAAGAGAATTATAACATCTGCCAGGAAACCCCATTGAGTTCATTTGCCATATACTCTTACAAATGGAAAATTATATTTTTAAAAGATATTTGTTCTAAAACAGTTTTCAGCATCCGGCCTCACCGTCCTCCCTTTAGTCAAATTAGCGAGGCTTAGCTCTTGTTTGAAATTAGAGGCATGACTTCCAGTTGACTTGTTTTGTGAGTCTGCACCTGTGTTGCCATTGCTATTGGCAGCATATCTGGGGAATCAAGGCTGCTAGCTAATTGAAAAACAGAGCCATCTTAGTACAAAATGTCTCAGTAATCCCTGGGTAAAAACACATTATATATATATATAATATATATATATATATATATATATATATATATATATATATATATATAAAATTCACCATGGATTAGTGATCCGAGTGGTTAACTATCAAATTGTGCTAGATATAAAGTACATGTAAAATGTATGGGCTACTCCCAGTCATAATCTGGACTTAAACTCCTTGTCAAAACCTTTTTTTTTTTTTTTTCTGAGTCAGAGTCCCACTCCATCACCCAGGCTGGAATGCAGTGGCACACCCACGGCCACCCCAGCGTCGACTTGCTGGGCTCTGGCTAGCCTTCTGCCTCAGCCTTCCAAGTAGCCAGAACTACAAGCATGCGCTACCACGCCCATTTTTTGTTTTTGCTGTTGTTGTCGTTGTTTTAATTATAGAGATGAGGTTTCGCCAACTTGGCCAGGCTTGTCTCAAACCCACGGTCTCAGGCAATCCACTCGCCTTGGCCTTCCAAAGTGCTGGGATTACAGGCTGAGGCACAGAGCCCAGCCAAAGGCTATTTTTTAAATCTCAAATGTCTGCTGCAGTGGTTAACCAAAACAGCTGTACACTGCATGAAAGCATGGCTCAGCAGGCTCACTGTAATGGTGAGGGAAGGAAGGTGCTTGAGCGTTTCCCTCTTCAGGAAATTTTACAGTGCCACTGACTTCCTATTTGAGCATTTTTCTCCTCTTCAGAGCCCAGCTACAAAACGAACAAAGAAAACTCATTCTATCTCCCGTCATTTCTGCAGAGCTGGCTTTTATTTTTATTTTTATTTTTTTCAGTTGGAGTCTCACTCCATTGCCCAGGCTGGAGTGCAGTGGTACGCTCATGGCCACCCCAGCTTCGACCTGCTGGGCTCAGGCGATGGGTCGTTCTGCCTCGGCCTTCAAGTAGCTGGAACTACGGGTGCACGCTACCATGCCCAGCTAATTTTTTTATTTATTGTAGAGATGAGGTCTCACCAAGTTTCATAGGCTGTTCTCAAACCCGTGGGCTCAAGCAATCACCTCACCTCGACCTCCCAAAGTGCTGGAATTACAGGCTTGAGTCACCGTGCCCGGCCCTGAGCTGGCTTTTTTAATACACCCTTATACATAGCCAGTTTAACTTTTGAAGAGCTGGCATCTGATGCAAAAAAATGGTTATTGAAAGATCAGTAGGGCAACCCCTTTGGGTCCCCTCCCACTGTGGGAGCTTTTATGTCCTCTCAATAAATCCTGCTTTAAGAGAGAGAGAGAGAGAGAGATCGGTAAACTTTTCCAAATTACCCAGAAAAGCCCCTAACTCAGATCTTGCCATAGCTAATAACTGCTGATTCTTTCTGATCCTCACTTTCTGTCTTGGGATGAGGGACAACTCATTTTCACCTTTCAAATTTTCTTTTCCTTTAAATGGATTAAAGAAAGAACTGTTTACAGCTATAAGCTCCCAGCTTGAAATCAACTGATTTCTTTTAGGAAACAAAGATAACTAGTTGCCAATTACTTTAGAGATCTACAGTCCTGTACTATTTACAAAGCTCTAAATGTTCAACATGTGTCAAGGTGACTTTTCCGTCAATTTCACATATTGCACTTTTTGTATACACCCAGCAATTTAAAATCAGCTGAAAATAACAAGTTAAGTGACTTAATGTGAAATTGACTTGTTTTTATCCTAATTGTCCTAATTTTTTTTTCTTGCGGACAGTGTCCGTGGCAGGGAACATGGTGAACTGAGCAAATTAAGCACGATTTTTCATTTCTCACCATTGCCCATTCCTAATAGAGCTACTGGAAGCTCACTGCTGCTGGCTTTTTCCTCTGCCTCACAACCTTGCTTAGTTCTCAAGAGCACACCCCTACCCCTACTTCCAATTCCTCTACTCCTATGAGAGGACTTTGCCTCCTCAGACAGTGGGGACTCAATCAATAATGAGGGAAGCCTATCCCAAGCTTACTGTTCTAAAGTGAGTACCACAGTGCTTGACACTCAGTAGGCCCTCAAGTGTTAATTATTATTACTATTTAACCTCTCTGAGCCTCGGTTTTCTCATTTGTAAAATGAGTATAATAATAGTACAAAGCACCTAGGTTTGTTTGTACATATGAAGTGCCTTTAAAAGTATCCAGAACATAAGAAGTCCTGTGTACATATTTGTGACTTTTACAACTAAAGAAATGCCTTAAGGCCTCACAGAGTACAAGGTGAAAAGAAAAAACATGTGTGTTTGTGTTTTGTGTGTGTGTGTGTGTGTGTGTGTGTGTGTGTGTGTGTGTGTGTGTGTGTTGGGAGACTTTGCAGGGAAAGGGTTCTGTGTGGGTTGTGTGTTTAAAATGCATTTGGGCAGCCAAGAGGAAATGCCCACCAGGCAGTTGAACATTCAGTTCTGAATTTTAGCAAGGAGGGAGAGAGAATTTACTCACGTTAACAGATACAGTAAATGCCTGCAAAGCCCTTTGGGGTATGACATGACACATACTGAAGTGTTCCTCCCCTTCTGAATACTGCTGTCTAATAAGAAGGCGGAAACCGGATGCAGTGGCTCATGCCTGTAATCCCAGCACTTTGGGAGGCTGAGGCGAGACGATTGCTTGAGCTCAGGGGGTTCAGACCAACCTGGACAACTTGGCAAGATCTCATCTCTACAATAAATAAATAAATAAATAAATAAATAAATAAATAAATAAATAAATGAATGAATGAATGAATGAATGAATGAACAGAAACTAGCCGGCTGCTTGAAAGGCTGAGGTGGAAGAATTGCCTAAGCCCAGCAGGTCAAGGCAGCAGTGGTCGTGATCATGCCACTGCACTCCAGCCTGGGCGACAAAGTAAAAAAAAAAAGAAGAAGAAGAAGAAGGCTGAGTCATGAGTCATGGGTTGTACATAGAAGAAAGTGTAACACAAGGCAGAGTCTGGGAGGTACCACAAGGAAAAAGCAAAGTGGTCTCAGCTCAAGGCGAAGGGGGCGGTCACCTCTGGATGGAGCAAGCAGGGAAGGTTTCCAGAGGGAAGTGGCATTCTTTGATTTCATGATTCTCTGCAACCTTTCCTTAGGATTCTGGTGGCTGTTGATTTTTCCCATCTCTGAATATCCTAAGTTCCCAAAGTGCAGTACCTCATGACAAAGCAGTGAGCTTTTCCTATAGCTAAATGGATCCACATTGAACAACTGTTCCTTATTCCACCCTTTCTTTTATAAAATGGTGGTAACAGGAACTCAAAGGGGCATGGGCTTTTTACTTGGCAAAATAACCTCCTGATTTGGAGGGGAGTGGCCTTCACTGATCTGTGAGAGCCAACCTGACATGTTTACCATCTCTACCGTTTATGTGGGTGTCTGAACACAAACATTGTTGTTCTGTTACCTGTTTCACATGAGTTAGGCTGGTCTCCCTTCGAAGGAGCTCCTGCAGGCCAGAATCACTGCTGGTCTCTTTTGTCCTGACCCTCCCCTAAAGACCACACAGAGCTGGGCACAAACAGAGCAGGTGCTCCAAATACTTGAAAGGCCTGAATTTGGCCAGATGCGGTGGCTCAAAGCCTGTAATACCAGCACTTTGGGAGGCTGAGGGGAGGAGATTGCCTGAGCCCATGAGCTTGAGATCAGCCTGGGCAACTTGGCAAGACCTCATCTCTACAATAAATCAAAAAATTAGCCGGGTGAGGTAGCACATGCCTGTAGTTCTGGCTACTTGGAAGGCTGAGGCGGAAGGATCGCCTGAGCCCAGCAGGTCAACGCTGGGGTGGCCGTGAGCATGCCACTGCACCCCAGCCTGAGCGACAGAGTGAAGACTCCAACTCAAACAAAAAAAACCCTGAATTTAATCACATTGATCTTGCATTTCCCTTATAGTGAGCGAGTCAAATTCTGTCATGCGTTGGGTTCAACATGTGAATCAGGCGTTAAAGCCCACTGATTATTTAGACAGCTGGAAGACCAAAAATTGAATACAATAGACTGGTGTGGGGCCAGGGAGATAATTCCCCTCAGTGAGTGAATGAAGTCAGAACTCTGCTGTGGTGAAATCAAAGCTATTTTGCTAGTTTTCGGGAAGGAGGGTAGGTTCTTTCCAGTAGAACCTGACATTATTCCTAGAGAGAATTATTCTTAGGAGGGGCCAAGAGCCACTGAGCCTCTCCATTGAAAACACAGATTTATGTCAAAGGAAAGAAAATCAGTGCTTTTCCAAAAGTTCTGTGCAGTTTGGACAGATTGAAAAGGTGAGTCCCATATAGATCTGGCCTGGGGCTAAATCAGGAAGCTAATATCTTCGGTTCCTCTCCTATGTCCTTAGCTATACCTCCCTCTTCCCACACTTCCTAGCTGCCACTTGGAAGCCTAGACCCAGGTGGAACCCATTACTTCCAAGCTTTGCTGACTTATATGATACACTTACTGTGGGCAGTTAAGGGTGGTTAATAGTTTCGTGTATCACCACTTCCTACAAACTTGAATGCCTTAACCCAAAGCAATAAGTAATGGGACATCTCAATCACCAAGGCAAGACCATAAGATAGTGAAAAATTCAGCTTTCTGCATACCTCTGATCATACCATTCATAAATTTTTCAGAAAGTGCAGTGTTTAAGAGTTCGATCTATGAAACCTATCAGGCTAGGGGTCCAGTCTTGGCTTCACTATTACCAAGAAATATGACCTTGGACTCAGTCTTATCATCTGTAAAATGGACATAATACTAATAACTGCCTTTAAGGTTGTTGTGAGATGATGCATGTGAAATCTGGTACAGTACCTACCACATTATAAGGGCTTTGATTTCATGATTCTTGGCAGCCTTTCCTTAGGATTCTAGTGGCTGCTGATTTTTCCCATCTCTGAATATATGCCTGGAGTATATTAAGAGTAGTTCCTAGTTGCTACTTCAAGGTGACTTTCCTTGGCTGCCAGACTTTACTCCCTTCATACACTAAGGAAAGAAGACTTTATAGAGTGTTCCACCAAGGTCCATCCAGAACAGACCTATTTATTTAATCATTCATTCAACAAATACTTATTCAGCATCTACTTTGCACCAGGCAGTTTGCAAAATGTTGGGAATATAAAGAAAAATAAGACAGGCTCCCAGACTTTGAGCAACACCCAGTCTTCTGACTTTTAAGAAGCTCCTGTATTCCTCAAACTTTGTTATTGCTTTTGTAATTCCTTGAGGAGAGGAATTGGGCAAACACTGTGTCATTTGCACTAACCCACACATAAATAGGATATTGCTTTCCACGCAAAGTTAAAAAGTCATGAGGGAAAGTACTTCTAGAATGGCAAAGACGGCTGAAAATCTACTTCTCAAAAAAAAGCAGCAAGACATTGGAAAAGTTTTCAAAATCAACTTTTTCACAACTCTGGAAATTAACCAAAAGTTTACAACAATCAAAGGAGCATTTATTCAAGTAAGACAGCTGAATTTGGTAAGGACATCAAGTTTTGTGGTATTTTGACTTGCCCTATTCTCATCTTTTTTACACAGTTCCACAGTAGCATTGTAAAACAACAGCCTTGGAACCACAGTAGCTGTAAAAAGCAGCAGCCTAGCACCTACTGGAGGGAAGCAGAATAGGTTTGGAGTGTCCTAAATAAGCCTATTCCTAAATAATTGTCATTATATGATCTGTCAGGCAATGCCCTAAAAAAAAAAACCCATTCACAGGGCTTTTCTTTAGATGATCTAACTCAGTACCAATAGCCCTTTCTTTCGGGTATTTGTTTAAAAAAACCAGCAACAGTTGTTTAATATCAAGGCTGCCTGAGACAGTGGATAACAGTTGGGGCAAACAAGTGGCTAAACAAAAAGCAATCTGAATCCAGCAACATATAAAAAGAATTATGAACCATGACCAAGTAGAATTTATGCCAGGAATGTGAGCATGGTTCAACATAATAAAATCAATCAATGTAATACATTACATTACATAATAAAAGGAAGAAAAACACAAATTAATATTTCAGCATTTGACAGAATCCAACAATCTTTCATGATAAAAACATTCAGAAAACCGGGAATAGAAGAGAATTTCCTCAACCTGATAAAGGTCATCTGTGAAAAACCCATAGCTAACATCACACCTAACAGAGAAATACTAAAAACTTTTCCTCTAAGATCAGGAAAAGACAAGGATGTCCACTCTCACCACTTCATCATTGCACTAGAGATCCTAGCCAGGACAATTAGGTAAGAAAAAGAAATAAATAGTAAATCTTCAGTTTGAAAAGAAAGAATTAAAACTATCTTTATTCACCGATGATGTGATCTTACATAGAGAAAATCTTAAGGAATCAATAAAAAAAAATTAGGGCTAATAAATGAGTTTGTTAAGGTTTCAGGGTACAAGGTCAATATACAAAATCAGTTGTATTTTATTCAACAAAACTATTGAAGGCCAATGTTTTGAACTGAGCTCTGGCACTGTAGGCCCCAACAGACCAGACTAAACCAAAATGGAGTCATTTATGCTAAATGCCACATAATCAAACTGAAAGTTTTATAAAGCAGATGAATCCTAGAACAGACCAGATTTTTTTTTTTTTGGAAAATAGGAAATTCCAGTCTACTTGAATCAGTAAAATAAGGAAGACCCCTCTACTTTAACTCTTACTTTAAAAAAGTAGCCTGAAGTAACCTGATGTTAATCAATCAGATTTTTTATTCCTATTGTTATGTTTCCTTTTTCCCACCTTACAAAATCCACTGTTCTGCTGTTGCCCAGTGGAAGCTCTCATTCTATTTTTTGGAATGGAGGCTGCCCTGACTCATGAGTCATGCATAAAAGCCAATTAGATCTATAATTAAGTTTGTTGTAATTTTGTAGTTTAACAGTTTCTATGCACTAGAAATAAAGAATTCAAAAATGAAATTAAGAAAACAATTTAATTTACAATTGCATCAAAATAAATAAAATACTAAGGAATAAATTTAACAAAAGAAGGTTGGGCATAGTGGCTCATGCCTGTAATTCCAGCACTTTGGGAGGCCAAGGAGAGGATTGCCTGAGCCGAGGGGTTTGAGACCAGCCTGGGCAGTTTGGCGAGACCTCGTCTCTACAATAAATTAAAAAATTGACCAGGCATGGTGGCCCACACCTGTAGTTTCAGTTACTTGGAAGACTGAGGTGGAATGATCCCCCGTGCTCAGCAGGTCAAGGCTGCAGTGAACTATGATTGTTGTGATCCTGCCACTGCTCTCTACACTGAGCAACAGAGCGAGACTCTGACTCAAAAAAAGAAAAATAAAACAAAAAAGAAATATAAGACTTGTACACTGAAAACTACAAAACATTGTTCAAAGAAACTGAAGAAGACCTAAATAAATGGAAAGATATTCCATGTTTGTGGACTAGAAGACAATATTGTTAAAATGGCAATATTCTCTAAATTGTTCTAAAGATTCATTGCAATCCTCCTTATCAAAACTCTAGGTTCCTTTTTTTGAGTTGGAGTCTCACTCTGTTGTCCAGGCTGGAGTACAGTGGCAAGATCATAGCCACTGTAGCCTTGATCTGCTGGGCTCAGATGATCCTTCTGCCTCAGACTTCCAAGAAGCTGGGACTACAGGCACACGCCACCACGACTAAATTTTTGATTTATTGAAAAAACAAGACTTGCCATGTTGCCCAGGCTGGTCTCGAACTCCTGGGCTCAGGAAATTCTCTCCCCTCCACCTCCCAAAGTGCTGGGATTACAGGCATGAGCCACCGTGACCAGTCCCCCCGCCCTCCGCCACACACACA
Source organism: Cephalopachus bancanus (assembly GCA_027257055.1). Taxonomy (NCBI): domain Eukaryota; kingdom Metazoa; phylum Chordata; class Mammalia; order Primates; family Tarsiidae; genus Cephalopachus; species Cephalopachus bancanus. The sequence goes on along the minus strand of JAPVLO010001022.1, from coordinate 186,948 downwards.
CACACACACACACACACACACACACACACACACACACACACTTCTTTAACATTTTAAATCAATTGACAAGCTGATTTTTCATACAGAATTGCAATGGAGGCAGAATAACCAAACTTATTTTGAAAAAAAAAGAACAAATTTGGAAGACTCATGCTTCCCAATTTCAAAGCTTACTATAAAACTACTGCAATCGAGACAATGGGGCAATAGCATAAAGACAGACTTATTGATAAATGGAATAGAATTAAGAGTCCCCAAATAAACTTTTACATTTATGATTAATTAATTTTTGACATGGGTGCCGAAACAATTTAATGGGGAAATAGAAATCTTTTTTTAAAAAATGGTGCTAAGTGAATGTCCACATGCAAATAAATGAAATTAGACCCCTTCCTCACACAATATGCAAAAATTAATTCAAAATAGGTCAAAAACCTAAAAAAATTAAAAGCTAAAGCTATCAAATTCTGAGAAGAAAGCATAGGTGAAATTATTTGTGACCTTGGTCTGGACAATGGTTTCTTAGATATGACAAAAACAGCCCAAGCAACAACCAAAAAGCAAACTGGACTTCATCAAAATTAAAAAAACTGCTCCAGGCTCTGTACACTTTGGCTTTTAGTGCAATCAGGCAACCAGTTTGTACACACTGTGCAGTTTTTTCTGCAATTCCTCTTTCTGAAGTGTTCTTAGAATCAAGTAAAGGTTGATTAAATAACCTGTCAAGTTTGAACTTCAGTATACGTGCAGGAATCAGAATTGTGCTTTCAAACCTCACATATCTTTTTAGATTAGATACTATATGATGGCTTAATAAAAATTTTCTTTATCATATTCTAATTGCAATTTGTTCTGCCAGAATCCACACCACCCTACACTACTTCTATCAGATAAAATAGAAGATAAAAACCTAACTTTAAAATTACCCATCTTGCTGGGCTCGGTGACTCAGCCTGTAATCCCGCGCCTTTGGGAGGCTGAGGTGAGTGAATTGCCTGAGCCCGCAGGTTCGAGACCCGCCTGGGCAGCGAGACCTCATCTCTACAATAAATCAAAAAAAAATCAGCCGGGCATGGTAGCGCATGCCTGTAATTCTGGCTACTTGGAAGGCTGAGGCGGAAGGATTGCTGGAGCCCAGCAGGTCGAGCGGCCGGGAGCGGCCACTGCACTCCAGTCTGGGCAACAGAGTAAGACTCCAACTCAAAAATAAATAAAATAAAATAAAATAAAATTCCCCATCTTGAGCCAAATAGAAAATCAGAGCAGAGACATTGAAAACAAATGTTGGATGGTATATCCAGCATTAAAAGAAATTTCCCCTTTGCATTTCTGCCTTAAGGGAAGGCAATCTTTGGGGTTGGAGTTCTTGGGGATATACAAGGGGATGTCTTAGTTGGTCATCAAGACCATTGCTGAAGAACTCCAAATATCTGTTTGATTCTGACACCAGCAGGGAGCAATACCATAGAACAAAAACTGGCAGGCTATAATTTGCTGTTTTTGTGAATAAAGTTTTATTGGCCCATAGCCAAGCCCATTCATGTACATATTGTCTATGGCTGAATTTGCTGCAACAGCTGAGTTGAATAGCTGCAAGAGCAACAGTAACAGTATGGTCTGCAAATCCTAAAATACTATCTGTCCTTTACAGAAAAACTTTGCTGACCTTTGCTGTATAACATCAGTAAATCAACCCAGATATCTCCATTTAGATATCCCACAGGCAAATCTAATTCAACAGGCCTAAAAATGCATGTACCGCCATAAATCAGTTTCATCTTCAGTGTTCCCTCTCTCACTACCAACACCAGTTCTCTGAGTGAAAAGCCTCCCTCCCCTTTACCTCCACTCCCTGTGCATCACCACATCCTGCCAATTCTACCTCCTCATTATATTTCAAATCTGACCACATCTCTCTATTTCTTTAGTCTAAGTCACTGTCATTATCTTCAACATTGACAACAGCTTTCTAACGGATCTTTCTCTCTCTAATTTTGTCCACCCTCTGCCTCTAATCCACACAATGACCAGAAGGATCTTTCTAACGTCTAAATCTAATTTTGTCACATGCATAATAATATATGTAGCTAAGATTTAAGGAGCCCTTACTAAGTGCTTCATATGTAGTAAATGATCTTAATCCTTACACCAACCCTATAAGCTAGATGTTATTATCTCTATTCTTTAGATGACGATAATGAAGAACAGAGAGGTTAACTAATTTGTTGTTACACTACTAGTAAGTGACAGAGCTAGGAATTGAACCAATGCAATCCAGCCCCAGAGTCTACTGTCATACCACTTCGTTATATACGGCTCTAACACACACACACACACACACACACACACACACACGCACACACACGCACGCACGCGCGCACACACACTGCTATGGCTCCCCATTGTTCTTAAAATGAGTCCATACTATTTATAATGGCCATAGGCTATCAGCTTGATCTGCTCTAAAGTCTGTTTGCCTCTGCAGCCTGGTCTCTTGCTATTCACAGTCTTGCAGTTCAAGCTGCAGCTAGCACAGACTGCTCTAGTTCACCACAAAAGGCATGCTCTTTTTCACCTCTAAACCTTAGTCATCTTATTCCTTCTACTTTGGCTGTTTATTTCCTTTCCTCCTCCTCCCCTGCACCTAGCCAACTGCTGCACATCTTTTAATGCTCCACTCAGATATCTTCTTCTCCAGGAACCTTTGGCTGAACATTCTGGATTTGCCCCTCCTTTGTGTTCCCATTATGCCTTGTTCATATCTCTTTCATTGCCCATACTATAGCAGTTATATAACTATATTTTTATATATTCATTTCCCTCACTAGACTGTGAGCTCCCAGGAGTTTTTCCACTGCACCCAAAGGTCTTGATTTACCTTGAACTTTTCCATATTTTCTTGGACTTTTTAATCCCAGCCTTTGGCATAAATTATAATGGCAAGAAGAATAGAAAGGAACTATAAGATTTTGTCTTATTTTATGACTATGTAGAAAGGAAGTGTGAGGACATAATGGGGATCATGAACATATTTGGAAGAAATGAGATCACAGGGTATAAACATTTTAAAGTTTTTTTTTTTTTTGGTAGTTTTGCAATAGTAAACTGCTTTAGGATAGGCAAGACCCCCCAAATGTATAATGACAAACACAACAGAAATTTCTCAGTCATATAACAGTCCCAGACTGGTATTCTTGGTCAGCAGGATAGTTCTTTTTTTTTTTTTTTCTTTTTTTTTTTTTTTTTTGAGTTGGAGTCTCACTCTGTCGCCCAGACTGGAGTGCAGTGGCCGCTCCCGGCCACCGCAGTCTCGACATGCTGGGTTCCAGCGATCCTTCCGCCTCAGTCTTCCGAGTAGCTGGAACTACAGGCGTGCACTACCACGCCCGGCTGATTTTTTGATTTATTGTAGAGATGAGGTCTCGCTGCCCAGGCGGGTCTCGAACCCCGCGGGCTCAGGCAATCCACTCACCTCAGCCTCCCAAAGGCTCGGGATTACAGGCTGAGCCACCGAGCCCAGCAGGATAGTTCTTTTTATATGGTTATTGAAGGACACAGGCTGACAGAAGTCCCAGGTCACTCTGGGTTGTCACATCCCAGTCAGCCAGAAAGGGGAAAGAACTTGGATACGCACACATGGGAGACTTCTATAGGCCAGGCCTAAGAGTGCTACACCTCATTTCTTTTCACATTGTATCAGTGAGAACTTAGTCATGTGGCCACACCTCACTGCAAGGGAACCTGGGAGATGTTGTCCAGCTCTGTGCTCAAGGAGAAGATTGTGGTGGGAAACTGGTGACCTTCACAGATAAACTAGCAGTAAAGTTGGGCTAGTTTACCTAGGGTGTTGGGTAAATTATGAAAAAGGTTTATTTTATTTATACTAGTAAGCTATATGATGCGACTCTGTTTAAGCTGTCCTATGGGACGCTGACGTAGTCTTATGTAGGCAGTATTTAAAAACATGGTTGACAGTTGAGCTCCCGATTGAGTCACTTACCAGGAAGTAGCAGCTTCCTAGTAAGTGAGTCGCAATGCGGATGACTCCTTAGTTATTAATCACTGACACTTTGTATACTGCCTTGAAGTAAAATCCCAGCAGGGTTCGAATATAATATTTTGATGTCAACCATCAATATTTTTCCTCTTCTGCATGTCAAGAGAGGGTGTTAAATAGACAGGAAAGTAACAACCTGACTCATTACAAGCTAACCAAGAGGTGCTCAAAACAAAACAGGGAAAAAAAGACTAAATCAAAAAAGGAACTCATTTCCATTTCAAACCATAGCCACAGGCATGGGCTTATTCTCTGCCAGTTTGTGTTTGCCCAGAGCACACACAGATGATGACCTCATGTAGGCTAGGAGAATGAGCAGAAGGGAATCAATTTGAAATGAAAGATCCCCATGATTCTCTGTTAAGAGGCATGTAAAGACCCAGGAAAATTTTTCAAACAGCTGCCCAGGCTCTACCTCCCCACCCCCACCCCAGAGAATCTCACTTAGTCTGTGAAGGGACCTGGGAGTTTGGATGTTTTAATGTTCCCCTGATAATTCTGATATAAAACTAGGTTTGGAGAAGCACTACTGTAACAGAATAGGAGGAGGAATAGGAAGGCATGTCAAAGCACAAATGGAACACAGTGATTTTGTTCTAATACATGAAAAAATAATGAATGCTCAGGAAAATTTAGTCTCATTTTTTGACATATAGAACTGTCTGAGGTTGGACTTATTGATGAAAACCTGGAAAACAGGCCTTTTCTAGGAATTGACCCTTGCCTGTAAACTAAGAGAGATACTTTGAAGGTAGACTTTCTCCTGGACATTCCAGATACCTAATTTGTTCTCTTCTTTTTTCAGTTTGTTGCTCAGCCCAACTGCCAACAGTTGCTGGCCACCCTGTGGTATGATGGCTTCCCTGGTTGGCGGCGGAAACACTGGGTAGTCAAGCTTCTGACCTGCATGACCATTGGCTTCCTGTTTCCCATGCTGTCTATAGCGTATCTGATCTCACCCAGGAGCAACCTTGGGCTATTCATCAAGAAACCCTTTATCAAGTTTATCTGCCACACAGCATCCTATTTGACCTTCCTCTTCATGCTTCTCCTGGCTTCTCAGCACATCGTCAGGACAGACCTGCATGTACAGGGGCCTCCCCCAACTGTCGTGGAATGGATGATATTGCCTTGGGTTCTAGGTGAGTCAAAAGGACCAGGAGCTACAGCCAGGCTGCCTGCTTGTCCTATCTAAAGAAACTACTAGAACAGGCAGTTAGACTGGCTCTGAACTAGGGTACCTTCCCTCTGTGCGGTGAGGTAGTCCTTTGTTGGGAGCCCAAGAAATGTGATTCATTCTTTCCCAGGTCCTGGTCACTCAATATTGCATGGTCCATAGTGAGATTTGCAGTGGACCCAGGGCTTGCTTCTGCTAACCTAACATTTTCAAGGGCAGAGAAGCTATCTGTCAGTTAGTTTAGAGGGAAAGCCAAGTATCAGTCAGGAGTGGCCTCACATAAGCTAGGCAAAGCAAGCACTGATCAGTCTATTCAAAATCTTCTTTCTCACAACCAAGGGGCACATGGATTTGCTGCTTTCTCATGATTACTCTACACAATCCCAGTACTTGCTTAGGGTCCACATTCTATCTGGACAGTGATTCCATAATCAGGAGGGAAACCCAGGAAATTCACACACATTATGGTTAAAGCAACACTACCAGTAGTCTCTAGGCATAATTAGATTGCACTGGACCCTCCAATACATGGCCATCCACTAAGTCCTTGCTATTCAAACGATGGTCCCTGAACCAGCACTATCAGTATCACATGGGAGCTTTTTTGACATACGAAATCTCAGGTCCCATCATAGTTCTGAATTGTAATATTATCCCCAGATAATTCACATGTACTTTAAAGTTTGAGAAAATGCTGCCTTAGACAACAGTCACACCTTTTGCTATTTTCCATATTCAAAAGCTAAAGAAACATCCATGTCATCAGATAAAATTCCACAAAACCCCCATGCCATGAGAGAAGAAAGGAGAAAAGAAGGTCCTAAATTATTTTGGGACCCACTGCCTAGATTGAACCCCAACATCTGCTAATTGGGTCCATGTTCAGCTTGCTCACCTTAAAGCTCATCGAGAAGTTTTCTTTCTATCACCTACGGGATAATATTGATCGAATTAATTTATTGGTGAAATTGCTGCCAGCCAGGCTCGGTGGCTCAGCCTGTAATCCCACGCTTTGGGAGGCTGAGATGAGTGGATTGCCTGAGCCCGCGGGTTCGAGACCCGCCTGGGCAACTTGGCGAGACCTCATCTCTACAATAAATCAAAAACTAGCCGGGCGTGGTAGCACGCACCTGTAGTTCTAGCTACTTGGAAGGCTGAGGCGGAAGGATCGCCGGAGCCCAGCAGGTCGAGGCTGCGGTGGCTGGGAGCGTGCTACTGCACTCCAGTCTGGGTGACAGAGTGAGACTCCAACTCAAAAAAAAAAAAAAAAAAGAAAGAAAGAAAGAAATTACTGCCACTCCAAAATGGGTAGAAGGTAGAATCAGACATCCAAAATTTCAGCATCTAAGAGTGAGCAGTGCCCAGAAAATTATAACATGTGGACAGCTTCAGGAAAAGCCTACCAGGTTTAGTAAGTTCCAAAACAGGAGGCAGGTAGGAGAGAAATAGAAATAAGTGATTACTGTCTCTTAGGACTTTACTCCACTGACACTGATTCCTTACTTAATTTCATCCTTATTCACTTGGGGGGAGGATCCTGCTATGATGACCAGAACCGATCCTATGTAGAAATAAACTGTTTGCCTCCATTGTCCAGGTTTCATTTGGGGGGAGATTAAGGAAATGTGGGATGGTGGATTTACTGAATACATCCATGACTGGTGGAACCTGATGGATTTTGCAATGAACTCCCTCTACCTGGCAACTATTTCCTTGAAGATTGTGGCCTATGTCAAGGTAAGTTAGAATGTCTCCCATTTTTCTTAAGCAATGATTTTGGTTACAGTAGGTTTTTGCACTGGGAGCATAAAGAGATTAAGGGGAAAATAATAATTATGCTCTAATCCATGCAAGAAATACCATATAAACAGATATTCTTTCAGTGATTTCTAAGCAGTGTCCACCTAAGCAAAGAAAATAGAGAACGGAGCAATTTGTAAATGAATTGTTAGTTTCTGAGGCTTTCAAGGTAAAAGGGTCTTCAGCTTTCAGTGTTAAAATCCTCTCCACAATGTCCTTGCCAAGAAACTAGCCCTATGTTGCTTGCATGGAGCCAAGACAAAAAATTCATTGAATTCATTATCTCCAAAAGCCTCTCTTAACCCAGTCACTTCATTAAAAAGAGCTACTTTATATTTATCTAATATTATTCTCCCAGTGCCACATCCACCGGTAATCCTTCTTCCCTGTGGGATCATACAGAGCAAGGCTGTTTCTTCTTCTTAAAAGTATTTCCAATATGAAACACTCCTTAACCCACTGAGTCATCTCTTCTGAAAGCTAAATATTCCCACTTCCCTCAGCTGTTCTTCATATGACAGGTGCAGAACCCCAGAAATTTTACTGCAGGATACACAGACTTTTTTTTTTTTTTTTTTGAATCGAAGTCTCACTGTGTTGCCCAGGCTGGAGTGCAGTGGCACGCTCATGGACACCACAGCCACAACCTGCTTGGCTCAGGTGATCCTTCTACCTCAGTCTTCAAGTAGCTGGAACTACAGATGCACGCCACCACATCCGGCTACTTTTTGTGATTTACTGTAGAAACAAGGTCTCACCAAGTTGTCCAGGCTGGTCTTAAACCCCTGAGCTCAGGCAATCCTCTCACCTCAGCCTCCCAAAGTCCTGGGATTACAGGCTTGAGCCACCGCACCCAGCCTACACAGACTTTTAATAACCTCTACCTCTCCATCACTTCCACTACCAGGATAATTATTTAAGCAGGTTTTTGAGCATCACCCATCCTATTCCTGTCTACCAATTCAGAAAATGTGCACATACACACATCACACCATCTTAATGCTTTTCCAACACAATGTGTAGCTTGAATTATTTTGAAAATAGCTTTATATCCGACACCTCACTTTGGGTAATCACCAGCTCTGAGTTCAGGTCTGGTGCTTATTAAATAATGGGATGGGCCCAGATCCAGTGGTTCATGCCTGTAATCCAAGCACTTTGGGAGGCTAAGGCAAGAGGATCACTGGAGGCCAGGATTTTGAGACCAGACTGGGCAACATAGTGAGACCCCACAGTCCCACTACTTGAGAGACTAAGGAGGGAAGATTGCTTGAGCCTAGGAGTTCAAGGCTGCAGTAAGATATGATTGTGCCACTGTACTCCACCCTGGGTAACAGAGTAAAGACCCTGTCTCTTAAATAAGTGAGTAAATAAAGGAATAGCTGTGCTCCTTCTACCCTGAGTTGAACTTTTTCATGAGGAAAGACTGACAATTCCATCTCCAAGATTGTCTAGTCAGTCATGTTTTTGGCACTAAATTCCACATTAAGGAGTTTTAGAATGGAAATATGGCTGTCCCCCAAATCTCTAACAACTTAGTTTAATTTTATATCCCTAATATGCATATTGCATAAATTTTAAGACTTTGGGAGTTATGTAGAGCATGAATATTGAATGCAGTCATAAAGCATTTTTGACAGGAGCCCAAGAGTAGGCCTTATACATGTGGTGATCATTTAACACATACTTACAACTTCCTTAAAAGAAAAAGCTGGTGAGAAAAAATGTTTGAATCTCTGGTTAATGTGCCTGGGTGAAATCCATGTCATTTCTGGCACTCTGCTGACTAAGTAACACTGTTAGTCTAAAAAAAAATTCTTTCTTTGGAAGTGGTATTTATATACTAGAGAGACCATAAATTATCAATCTAGAAATTGGTGGGTTTTGTTTAAACAGGAAAGTTTAGAATAAATGATGATGAAGAAAGGGACTAACATTTGAAACATATGAAAATGTGCCCATAGATGTTCAACATTAGCTAAACACATAACCTGTCCAGCTTGACTGGCGAGGCTTCCCAGGTGTTAGACACTTCCCCATCACAAAATGTAAGGACACATCCACTCTATTAAGCTAAGAAAATGCCCCTTAACTGGCAAACACTTGATACAAAGGAGACCTTTGCCAAGAAGTTGGAGTTCTCCTCAAAAAAGGAGAATTTACAAAGCAAGACATGCCACATGCAGAATTTGAATTTGCAATGGGAATCTGGAAATGAGAAGAGTCTGACCCACTCATCCACAGAGGCACATCAGTCTGAGATGACCCTCCCCAAGCAGGCTGAGCCAACTTCTATGAGGTAAAGTCACAAGATCTGCTCAACAGGCTTCTCGAAACATTTCTGATCACCATTGTACTGAGGCAATACAAAAGCACCAAGCGATGAGCTGCCCTTAAATAAGATCCTTTCTTAGAGTGAAAAATTAGTCAACACTTACTCCACCTCATATGGTCTACAGCAAGAACCAAAAGGCATGTCTCAAAGTACTCAAAAGGAACAAATATATATATAAAACATTGACCCTCAGTGCCCTCAAATCACCATACAAATAGAAAATACTCATTTTTTTTTTTGTCTTCTAGAATAGCACCACATAGGTCTATCCTACCACCACCTTGCTTTCATGTGCCCAAATTAAATCTGGACGTTGCTATCCACTGAGTTGTGGTCTTTTCTTCAGCCAGGTCTTGCCTAAAAATAATTCCCCTCTGCTCAAAATCTTATTACTATTGAGTTCTCACATTAGGTTGTTGCTCTTCATATTTTGCTTTAGGGTTGATAAAATGCAATTCATGCCGCTTGGAAAGGGAGGGAGGCCAATTTTCTAACTACATTTCCTTTCAAAAAATATAAGAAAAATTACTGGCCTCCCAGTACCACGAACTGAAAAGTAAGGAGACCTGAATTTAATCCCCACTCTGATACTCATGGGCAGAATTACCATAGGTAAACTCTCTACCTCTCTGAGCCTTAGATTCTGCCTCTGATAAATAAGCAGATTAGACTAGATCAGTGGTTTTCAACTTCTAAATTTTTTCCCATGGAAACACATTTTCAAGCAAAAACTTACACAAAGCTTCAATATATAAAAAAGCCCAAAGGACTGAGTTTGGCTCAAGGAATGAGTGCTCTAGACATCCTTTTTGGCTTCCACAGTGGCCACTGGATGCCTCCATTGAACTTTCAGGCTCTAAGAAAAAAACAATTTGAAAACCACTGTTATATAGGGGGTCAGCAAACTGCTCTGTGGGGCATAGTTGGTCTGCTACCATGTCCATTTGTTTGCATGTTGTCTGTGGCTGGCTTAGCATTAAAAGGGAATCATTGAGTAGTTGCAATGGGGGCCATATAGCCCGCAGAGCAGTATTATGTACTATCGGGGCCTTGACAAAAGTTTATTGACCTCTACGTTACATGCACTCCATGTTTATCCCTGTACTCACATGCTGTGGTGTTGATCTCCAAAGGTATATATGCAAGGTATGGTTCTGCCGCAAGAACCATCTTTCATATGTGGGGATGTTCTGCAAACACACATTCATCATCCTATGTTCTGACTGTGGTTATAGTTCTGGATATGGAAAAAGAAAACCCCAAATAATGAGCTATATGTGTTCCAGTTGATAATTGCTAGCCTTAAAACATAGGTCTGTTTTGTTATCAGCAAAGAGTCTCCATCTCTCACATATACCTCAGAACCTTTAAAGGCTGACCTAACTTCTGTGCTGTGATATCAACTATCATATAAGTAACATTTAATAGAAATGGTGCTAGGCTGAGTGTCTGGAGACCTGTGGTTTTGTCCTGGCTCTGCCACCAACCTGCTGTATGATCTTGAGCAAGTCACTCTGCCTCTCTGAATTTTGGTTCCTCCATTTATAAAACAGGCATAATAATGTGTAACCCTCACAGTGATGAAGTGAATGTTTGGGGGGAGGGAGAGGAAAAAATGTAGAAATTCAAGATTTGGCCAAAAATACATAAAACTGGCCACCTGAAAGTCCATCCGAAACCGAGGCATAAATGTGTGGCATGGTTTCTCCAAACTCCTCTGACAGTGAAGAATATTGGATACACACAAGTGATTTCAACAACACTGGTTTTCTCAGTTGCTGGAATTGAAGCACATTTTAGAAATGCTAACATAATTTGGCCCCCAATGCAGCATTTTCTCTGGAAAGTTGTTTACATTTAGTTCTGAGAAATTGTGATATTTAGGTGCAAGCTTAAGGCAATATGCTTCAAATTAAATCCCAGGCAAAATCTACTTCTATCCTGGGGAAGGTAATAAGTAGCTCCTTGTATTTCCATAATATCTCCCCTTATGGAGTACACAGATTTTCGCATATGAATACAGAATCACAAACATGTGCAGTGGGTAGGAGTAGGCATCATCCTCATTTTATGGTGAAATTAAAAGATACAGGCACTTTTAAGTGACAATGCCCCAATTGGAGTTCAGATCTCACAATAAAATCGTCTTTCTCCAGGGATACCCCTATGTTCCAGGAGCTGGAAGCCTGGGATAGGACTGAAAAATGGGCAACCAACACAATAAATACTGGCTGTTCCCCCTCCCTCAACCTTCTGGTTCTTCATTTGTGCTAGAGCAACATTCTAACTCGTAGGGCTGTCAAAGGAACTGTAAAATACATCCATACGCCACTGTGTGGGGCAGTACTAAATTCACTACCTGAAAGGTTGACGTGCCATTTGCAAAGTGTAGAATACATTACAGAATGCTAAAAACTCATCAGAAAGCTCTGCTGAATGGCTTCCTAAGGATGCTCTATCAGCCCCCAAACTGCAGCCAGAATGAACACTGCATACTGAGGAGGCTGCATCTACCCCTTGTCCTTCAGTTATCCATGGTGCTCTGAACCCAATGAGGGACTGAGGAAGCAGATCTAACTTGAAATCCTTGGGATTGCAAGCAGTGTGATCTGTGGTATACCCACTACTTTAGGTATACCAATGCCTCTGTTTCAGTGACACTCCCCACCAATCTGGTAAACCCACAGTTAGAAAATGTCTGTTGACAAGCCACAGGTGGTTGCTCCAGATGATTGCTCTGAAACTTATTCTTCTATGTATATATGCTACGAATGTATTTGGATGGGAGTGGAGAAAAGAGAGCTGTCAGCGTCATCTATTCATTGATTGGGGCAAAAAAGACAAAAAATGCCATGCTTTGGGCCTGTGGTATAAATGAATGCTTGATACATATTTTGGTGGCTTTATTTGGGCATGGAAGGGAGGAAAAAACGGGATGGTTTTATAAATGCTTACTGTACCTCTTATCTTCTGCACTTGTTTCTTTCAGTACAATGGTTCTCGTCCAAGGGAGGAATGGGAAATGTGGCACCCGACTCTGATTGCAGAAGCACTCTTCGCAATATCCAACATTTTAAGTTCGTTGCGTCTCATATCCCTGTTCACAGCCAACTCCCACTTAGGGCCTCTGCAGATCTCTTTGGGGCGCATGCTGCTTGATATCCTCAAATTCCTCTTTATCTACTGCCTGGTACTGCTGGCTTTTGCCAATGGACTGAACCAGCTTTACTTTTATTATGAGACCAGAGCTATTGATGAGCCTAACAACTGCAAGGGGATTCGATGTGAGAAACAGAACAATGCCTTCTCCACGTAAGACACCCTCCCCTCTTCTTTTGCCTTTTTATCTGTCTGCCCTCTATTATGCTCTATTTTCAGCCCTCAGCTTTGTCACTGCCTCTTGACAGTACAGGCATAGCTCACTATAGATCCACCCAAAGGGTCTGAGGTGGAGAAGGGTCCTCTCACTACAGACTAGCAAAGGAAGTGAAATCAGGTGAGGGAGGAAGGAAACGGGCACACACGTGGACTCCTAGGAAGTCACCTAAAGAGTTGTTTCTGATCCCAGCACTTGGGGAGGCCGAGGCAAGGGGACTGACTGAGCCCACAGGTTCGAAAACAGCCTGGGCAACTTGGCGAGACCTCATCTCTACAATAAATTTTTAAAAATAACCAGGCGTGGTAGGGCACATCTGTAGTTCCAGCTACTTGGAAGGCGAGGCGGAAGGATCACCTGAGCCCAGCAGGTCTACGCTGGGGTGGCCATGAGCAAGCCACTGCACTCCAACCTGGGCAATGGAGTGAGACTCCAACTCAAAAAAAAAAAAAAAAAAGAGTTTTGAATTATGTTGGTATCAATCCATATTTTAAAAGAATTAGTGGGGATGGGGTAGATAAGACTTCACTCAAAAAGTGGCACCCACCAAGAAATGAAATAGCAAGGCTACTCCTCTGCACAAGTGGCTACCAAAGTTGACTTAACTATTCTGAACCAAGCCCAAACAACAAGGAAAGATGCAAAAGTATTTTAATACACCCTCATTCACAGAAGTAAATTAGAGAAGATTAGAGTCAGCTCACCTGCTGGATTAAATTAAGGTTTCAGGTGGGGCAGGTGGGGCAAGCACTGATTGGAAATGTCTACCATTCCCATTTGGGACACTAGAGACAGCTCATGACACTGTCCATGAAACTACTGCCTCCAAACATGTGGAACTCCTGTGTTTTTTCTTCGTACTGTCAAGACCTACATTTTTGAAACCTTCAAGCCTCCATAATAACACATTTTCTGGCAAATCAGTAGACAAGGGAAATAGATAAGAGAAAGAAAATAAGCACACCCAACAATTTGTTAGGTTAGGAGCTGTCCTGGGCTAACCCTGGACTCAGTATCCTACACCTTGTCCATCCCCACTCTACTTCTGGAGGGTGCAACTTATCAGTGGTATTCACAGCAATGACCCTGAGGTCGTATATGATTCTTAGTCATTACACTAAGATACACCTTTAACTCTATAAACTAAGGAAGCTCAGTGGACTCTGACATTTTAGAATGTGTTCAATAACAAAGGCCGGGAAAAAAAAGATCTCTGACCAAAAGATGTACCGATAGAGAGGCGAAAAAACAATGCTATCTAGCCTACCCCTATTGTAGCAGTGTTTCCTAAAATGAGTTACCAAAATGCCAACAGTTCAGTGGCATGTTTAATAGACAAGAAAATGATATCTATGATCAAATGAGTTTTGGAAATGCTGGGACAAAGTTAAAAAGGTTTCTTCACTGCAGGACTTCTCAGAGTCTTTCCACTGTGAGTTTACAAGGTAGGGTGAGGTTTTCCCAAATGTACTGCCTACAGATACCCCTCTCCCTTCTTATTTTTCAAACAATCTCTCCTGGATGACATTTCAGTGAATAAAATTTGAATTCTGTTGGTTAACTCTGCTGCCCATTGCAGCACCCACCCCTTGCACTAGGCCACGCTCCCTGTCTCTCTCTTCACAACTCAGGGTAAAATCTTGGATGGGGAAACAAGACTCATATGCAAGGAAAAGGAGTCCAAAATGTGTTGGCAAAGAAAGAGCCCTACTTTGGTTAAGTCAACCAGGAGTATGTAACAGCACCTTATCACCTTGCTAGTGCCTCTTGACAGAACTGTTCCTCTCCTGCATTACTCTAGAGACAGAACTCACAGCAACTTATTTTCAATATAAATGCAATTTTTTAGTGGCTTGAGCACCAGGAGACTGCATTTGTTCCCATCAAAGTGTTCAGCAGAATTAACACCTGAATACAAGGTGTCTTCCAGGAGGCCAGATCCCTGGCAGTTATATTTTCATGTAAACTCTGCTGCGGAAGTTTATGAAATGCCTCCTTGCAAGTTTGTAGTGATTATTAACACCCCGGTTGCCAACTGACATTTTGCTCCCATCACTTCCCCTTCAGGGACAATTGACAAGAATGGGCACCTGTCATACACAAAGTTATATCTTGGGGTGTCAGGTATAAAGACACCTTGTCATGCTAGGGCCAAATCAGCAGTAATGTTACCTTAACCTTCCATCAGTTGATTTTTTTCCTTCATGTAGAAGCTTGACTCAGATTTATGTTTGTTTTTTTAATGCCTCAACTCAGGCATTTATAATACCTATTAAAACACATGTTACTCAGCCAGAGTGTCTTGGCTTTTAGAGAAGGAGAAAGTGAGCTTGTTTATATATCTGGTGGAAAGTTTGGTATCTGCTTATTGTCATCCTTTCTCCTTCTGATTCTCCAGAGATGTCGTTCCTATTCTTCCACTTAAAAAAGAACAAACTCTTTTTTTCCCTGGACATACAATTTAAGGGGGAACTCATTGTCATTGCTGACAGCCACATGACGGTACTGTTGGTGATTTGAGTTCAGTATTCCATACTGGAAATACCTGGCCTTCATCTGCTGTCTAGAGAAGCAATTATTAAGTCACCGTCATTCTGAGGGCACATTTCTTGTGAGAGCAAAAGGGTGGAAGTGGCAAGAGGCTAACTTGGTCCAGCCCTCATCTCCAGTTGCCTCTTGAACACAACTAGCTGATCCATAGGTCCCTCAAGAATGTCCACAGCTAAATTTTTTGTCTCCATATCTTCACCCCCAGCCTATTTCTTTTTTAATTCCTCATCTCATTACATGACACCAACCAGAACTCCAGAAGTTGTCTGGAACTCTTACCCTCTCCTTCAAGAAACTCATCTAGTGTCTCACTCATCTCTGTCAGTTCTACTTCCTAAATATCTCTTGAATCCATCCTATAGACACACACACACACACACACACACACACACACACACACACACACACACACACACACCACTGTTTTGGTTCAAGCCTAAATTATCTCTCCCAAGAACTACTACAATAATCTCTTAACTGGTCTCCCTGCCTCCAGTCTAGTCTCTTTTCCAAATAGTCTCCCACCTGCCACCTGGAAGTTTCTTTCTAAATATCAGTCTCATCCTGGTATTTATTCTTACCTTCTGGCTTCATGCCTGCCAGGGTATATGAATCTTCTCCATAAAATCCAGCCTCTTTCCCATAATACAGGGCTGTGGCCTTTGCTTCCCAGCTTTTCACTCATTTTCTCCATAGTTAACATCTAGCTGCCCCCCAACTACAGAAGAGTGCCTCAGCCCTACAGACCTTTAGATATTATATGCTTTTTTCTTTGCCTGGAATGCCCATCTCCACCTAGCCATCCTGGCAAACTTGTACCCACTTTTCCAGCTTCTGCCAAAGCACTACCTGCTCTAAAGTCTTTCTTACTCACTCCAGCCTTACTTCCAGCTGTAGGCTTCTTTTGTGTTTCCCATGGCATTCTAAGCACATCTCCATTATGTAACATAACCTGCTGTATTTAAGTCATTTGTGTCTCTCTCTCCCACCAGACTGACTCCCATCTTAGTAAGTTTTGCATCTACCATAGAGGGGCCTAAGACATAAAGATGTTCAACATGCCTACTGAACAACTGAGTGAAGGGATGAAGTCCAGTAGCAATCCTATGTTTTTAAGTTTTTTGTTTGGAGATACTTAAAGAGTAACATTACAGTTGTAGAAAATAATACAGAGAGAAAGCTGTAAACCTTTCACCTGATTTTCCCCAGTTGTGACATCTTGCAAACTATAGCACAAAAAAAAATTAACATTGATATAATCCAGTGGCCTTATTTTCAGATTTCACCAGTTTTACATGCAAGCCATTTGCAACAACATATATGGTCCTGGAGCAATCTTGTCTGTAATTGTAGATAATCGACTTCTGTTTCTACCCCCCTCAGATGATGGGAGTAATTATCACTCTGCTGGTCCACTTAGAGCTTACTTTCAGCAAAAACTCTTGGTCTTACTCCTACCTCTCTTATCCGGTAATTGGGCACTTGATCCAAGAGCAAAGCTCTACATTGATGCCTATTATATTTCATTTCATTCATTCCAGCCCATTGCTCCAATCTGTTGAAATCTTTATCCTGTAATCTAATTTATTAGCTTTCCCTCCCAGTCTTGTGTCATCTGAAGATCTAAGAAGCATGTCATCAATTCTCACCCAAAGAATTGATAAAACTGTCAGACGGTCCTGGTATTCACTGGATAGAATGTTGGGCAGCTATTAAAAATGATACACATGAAGACTCTGTATATACACAAAAAAGTGCTTAACCCCAAATGTATACTTTTCTAAAAAACACAAAAATTGTATAAACTCTGATTGTGACCATGCACAACTAGATATGGAAAAGAACAACAATCTATGAAGACAATAAAGGAATGTAAAATGACAACAAGGTGGAAGGTTTAATAAGAGTAACAAAAATAACCAATGTTTACTGAGTGCTAAGGCCAGGTACTTTTACAAATCAGCTTTACATGAATAAATTCACTTAACTCCCACTACCATACTGTGAGATAGACACTATTGTTATTATCCATTTTACAGATGAGGAAACTAAGGTACAAAGCAGTTAAGTAAGGCACAGAGGTAAGTGACAGAGTCAGGATTTCAATCCAGGCATGCAAGCTCCAGTCTGTGCTTTTATGCAGCAATACAAGTGTAAGACTGGCTTTGTACAGTTATGTAAAACTTGTTGCATAAAGTTGCAATCATCAGGAATACATGTAAAGCTAAATAGAGCCATGACCAAGCAGGCCACTGTGACCTTTTTCCAGACTGTTAACATTCATTTGCAGCTATTTCTACTTAATCAGTGGTGGTTTCTCCATCCATCATTCAGTCAATATTTTCCCATCTTATTTACATGGATACACACATAATGTCCATCAAAGGCTCTTCTTGTTGTTCTGATTAAGTTATAAGGGTCCTTGTTGGCTATCTCCAGCTTCCCCCCGCCCAATTTCAGTTCATATTCTTCGTGCTGCTGTTATCACAGGATGATGCCACTTGTACTTTCCTTGGTTATGTGTTTCTCCTGTCATCTTTTATAGATTTATTCAACAAACATCTCTTCAGCAACTCCGATGTACCAGGCAATGCGGATAGTGAGTAAGACAGCATCCTTATCCTCAAGAAGTTCATGGTCTAATGGAGAACACAAGTAAACAATCAGGATAGCTGCCATTTGTAATGTTTACCATATACCAAGCACTTTAATGTGTTGAGCACTTTACATGCAGTATCTAAGATGATAGAGCAAGGTGTGTGGACTCCAGAGTCAAAAGAGCTGGGTACAAATTCTACCTTGGCCACTTCCTGCCTGTGCCATCACTCTGTGCCTCAGTTTCTCATGTGAAAAATGGAAGAATAATAGCTACTTTATGGGGTTATAATCAAATATTGGAATATAGTCAGACTTCCATGTCTGTGGGTTTTGCATCCATGGATTCAATCAACCATGTATTAAAAATATTTGAGAAAAAATTAATGGTTGTGTCTGTACAGAATATGCACAGGCTTTTTTCTTATCATTATTCTTGAAACAATACAATTTGCACAGCACTCACATTGTTAGTTATCATAAGTAATCTAGAAGTGATTTAAAGTATTGGGGAAGATGTGAGTAGGTGATATGCAAATACTACACAATTTTATATCAGGGACTTGAGCATCCACAGATTTTGGCATCCACGGTGGGTCACTTAGCATGAAGCTTGGCATATAGAAAGAGCTCAGTAAATGTTAGCAATTCAGTAAATGTTAGCAATTAGTATTTTCCCTACCAATAACCATTTTTTGAGATGAGGAAACCTAAAGCTTGAAGAGGCTACGTAAGTTTCCCAAAGTCATATAGTTAATAACTGATAGATTTAAAGTTTGCTCTTAGTCACTCCCCTCTATTGCCTATACAGTGTGATTTATGCCTTTATGGAGTAAGGCTAGGGAGCATAGAAGAGGATCATCTAACCCAGTCTTGTAAGAAAGGAATTAGAGAAGACTTCTAGAGGAGGTGAGGGTTTAGCTGAACCTTGATGGCCAAACATGAGTTGAACAGAAAGGAAGACAGGACAGAAGTAGAGGTTAGAGGTTGGGGACAGAGTGGGAGCATTCCATAAAGAGCTAGAAGCTTGTCAAAGTCATGGTGAAATGAGAAAATAGCAGGTTTAGGGAACAGCTGAATGGCTAAGAATAAGAATGAGGCCAAAGCACCAACCATGCTTTTGCTCCACTTGGGCTATCAAAACACAACGTGGGAAAGACAGGATGATGTCATTGCTTTCTTCCAAAGAGCCTTTCTCCTCGAGTTCACCCTCCAGTTTGTCTTTGTTGGTATGAATTAGGTCCAGAGAGGTAAATCCTCCCATATTCCTTCTGTCTTTTAAAATATTAATTCCTCACCTCAAAGATGAGACTTTCAGCAAGTGTTCAGAGAACTGCGGTTCCCATTACTATTCTCCTGTACCTCTCTTAGCTTTGGGATTTATTTGTGGATGGCTCCCAACATGTACAAGTTCCTCCTTAACCACCTGGCATGGATTTCTCTTCTGTACATTTAATATCAAGTCTTTCTGAATCTTGTATCTTCAGTTTGTACCCCTTCTTGAGTTAGCAATTTCCATATGTTTGTTTGCTCTCTGCTAAATAAAAATGGACTTGTTTTTTCTAAAATAGTTCCCTTTAAAATTGCATAGATATTCTTTTATTAGTAGGATTCTAGGGTTTTGTCAACAAGTCTTTTCATAACAAAGTCAGTAAGTTACTTTATTATGGATATAGCCATCAAGCAATGCCCCCTCCCTGTGGTGGCCCTTTCCTTGGGAATTCAACCGAGTCTAGAAGCCACAGAGCTTCCTACAAATGTCTCACCAGAATATTCTTTTCCACCTCACATGCCAGTGTCCCACTTTACCTAGCCATGTTTTTCAGCAGACCAACTTCTCTTGGTGAACAAACCACATTGTGACGTTTTGTGTACCATGTTGAGGGCATTCTCAGTACCAACCACCAAAACTGAGGACCAATCTTTCCCATCCCCCACTCCACTTTCCCCTCTTACAATTTTATCCATATGATCTCCCCAAATATAATATCCCCACAGTTGAGGGTGGATTTTACATGCTCAGGCTTTCACTTTTAGAAAAGCTTTGTATCCATTGATAGAACTAGCAGTAAACTCCACTCAAGCATAAACCACTGCAATTTTAATTATTGTAGGGGTGGGGGTGAAGAAGTGTAACATCATCTATTCAGAAGAAGCAACTAATTCAGTAAGACCCTACCACCATATTGATGACATACTTGCACTGGTTTGTGGCCTTATTGTCTGTCAGGCAATCAGCAAACACTTATTGAATGCATTCTGTATTTGAGGTCATTCAACTTCCAGAAACTCTGGTTTCTCAGAATGTTGTTCCCATTCACTGCAGTTGCTTTCTTTTATTCTAAACCACATCTGCCCTGGCTTCTGTTTTCCAGCTGCTGTGCTTGCTGCTTGTGTCATTGCTGGCCTCCTGCCTGCCATGACTTCTCATGTCTAATGCACATCACCATATCCTGACTGTTCCCTCCTAGCAGGGCCAGACTTCTGAACCCTATATTTTCCTCATTTTTTGATCCTCTGTCTGACTCTGTGATGCATTGTATTGCCTGGCCCTGACTGGTAGAGTCTCCCAAAAATTTAGATCCTGTAATAGATCTGGTTCTTGTGCCCTGCCCCTGAACTTCAGACTCTCATCGTACTGTTGAGTCTCAAATGCTTCACCAACTGGCATCTACTTTCATTAAACAAAAAGCAAATTTCTTTCTTCTAACCTAGCTCACCAGCAATGTGATGCTGAAAGGATCATGAAAGTTATCTATGATGATCAGAGAAGAGCCATTGAACAGGCTTAGAAGGGCTATGTGTATGTTGCCTAGGTAGCCCTGAAAAGAGCCTTCTGACTGGACTCGGTGGCTCACCCTGTAATCCCAGCATCTTGGGAGGCCGAGGCATCCCAACTTAGATCTGAGCCCGCAGGTTCAAGACCAGCCTGGGCAACTTGGCAAGACCTCATCTCTAAAGTTTAAAAAAATTAGCTGGGTGTGGTAGCGCACGCCTGTAGTTCCGGCTACTCAGAAGGCTAAGGCGGAAGGAGCGCTGGAACCCAGCAAGTCGACACTGGAGTGGCCGTGAGTGTGCTACTGCACTCCAGCCTGGGTGACAGAATGAGACTCCAACTCATAAAGAAAAGAAAAGAAAAAAGCCTTCTGAGAGTCAGGCCAGTGCAGAACATAGCCTTCCTCAAAATGAACTTGTCCCCACTGTGCAGCCTGCTGACTGTACAATTGTCAATGAGATTGAAATTCTCTCTACTTTAATGATAACAGTAATAATTAACATGTTTATTCATTCATTTATTCAACAAATATTATTGTCTATTATGTGCCAGATACATAGTAGCTTTATGTATCTGTCCTCATAGAGCTTACATTCTAGTAGAAAGGGACAGAAATAATCATTTAAACAATATATCAGTTAATAATGTAATTTTAGGAAGTTTTAAGTGCTTTAAAGAAAGCTAAACAAGACAATAGGATATAGAATAACTGATGGAGCTACTTTAGGAAGAGTGACCAAGGAAAGCCTTTCTGAGGAAGTAACATTTAAGATGAGACCTTGATGATAAGAAGACAGCTATGCAAAGATCCAGAGACCACTCCCAGATGGGGGCCTTTTTAAAACATTTCCCACCCAAACCCAAAATGAACCCAATAAAAAATCCAAAAGCTTCTCAAAATACATTGTGCTCATTAAGAACAACACATTTTGAGCAAATTGAAAAATGCAGCCGGGCTCGGTGGCTTAGCCTGTAATCCTGCGCCTTTGGGAGGCTGAGGTGAGTGGATTGCCTGAGCCCGCGGGTTCGAGATCCTCCTGGGCAGCGAGACCTCACCTCTACGATAAATCAAAAAATTAGCCGGGCGTGGTAGCGCATGCCTGTAATTCCGGCTACTCGGAAGGCTGAGGTGGAAGGATCACCGGAGCCCGGCAAGTGGAGGCTGTGGTGGCCGGCAGCGGTCACTGCACTCCAGTCTGGGCGACAGAGTGAGACTCCAACTCAAAAAAAAAAAAAAAAAAAAAGAAAAATGCATCCATTCTTAAAGTAGCATTTCTCATGCTCTGCATGGCTTCCATAGACTTGAGAAATAATGATTGATCTGTGCCACCCATGAGCTGTCTGCATTTTATTGCTGTATGCAGATTGCTGAATACAAACAAAAGAAACTCTAGACACCAAAAGCATATCATTGCAGATTAAACCGAATGTGGAGACTAAGAGAGGAAGAAATAATTTGTAAAGCCACCTAATACAGGCTAATGCAGTGATTTTGGGAGGCCAAACTTAGATCTGAAATCTGACTCAGCACTTACTAGCAGGGTGTCATTGGGCAAGTCATTTAATCTCTGAACTTGTTTCCTCATCAGTAACATTAAAGCTTTATTAGGATCATAATTATAATGTATATAAAAGTGCCTGGAGCCAGGCTCGGTGGCTCAGCCTGTAATCCCGCGCCTTTGGGAGGCTGAGGTGAGTGAATTGCCTGAGCCCGCGGGTTCGAGACCCGCCTGGGCAGCGAGACCTCATCTCTACAATAAACCAAAAAAATCAGCTGGGCGTGGTGGCGCATGCCTGTAATTCTGGCTACTTGGAAGACTGAGGCAGAGGGATCGCCGGAGCCCAGCAGGCCGAGGCTGCGGTGGCCAGGAGCGGCCACTGCACTCCAGTCTGGGCGACAGAGTGAGACTCCAACTCAAAAAAAAAAAAAAAGTGCCTAGAATGCTTATATATAGTAAGTTCTCAATAAGAATTGGTTAATATATCATTAATAATAATCTGTATAACGGGTTAATTTGAGAATCCTCAAGCTCCTCCATGGAGTTTTACACCATCTGGGCCCTGCTTACAAAAAAGTATGAGAAATGGTAACTTGCTTTCACATTCACTCAGCTAGCAAGAGTCAGAACTGAGATTCTAACCCGTGCAATCTAACTCAACACCATATTGCTAACCACTACATTTACCGCCTCTGCATAATTAGAAAGGAGGTAAATCACATGGTCTGAAGATGAAAGAAAAATTTGGTAGAGAAGTAGCCTTTGAAATAAGGCTTGAAAAATTTTAGGCTATGTACATAGGTTGAGAAGAAGGAAATGGTGTTTTGGGTAGAAAAGCAAAGCATAAGACATAGAAATGGAAACAGACACACTGACCTGGCTGGTTGGTGTTAGAGAAGAGATCAAAATATGTGAGATCAGTTTACCTGTTGTAAATCTGGCAGCCCCACTATTAAGCAGATAACTTCATGTTTTCTCTCTTTTTTCTTATTCTTTCTAGAGAACTAACTAATCTGATGTTTACTCTCTTTTAGGCTCTTTGAGACCCTTCAGTCACTCTTCTGGTCTGTATTTGGCCTTTTAAATCTATATGTCACCAATGTGAAAGCCAGACACGAGTTCACTGAGTTTGTGGGAGCTACCATGTTTGGGACATACAACGTCATCTCCCTGGTAGTGCTGCTGAACATGCTGATTGCCATGATGAACAACTCCTATCAGCTTATTGCTGTGAGTAGCTTTGCTTTACAAGGGTGCTAATTTCGGTTGCAGGAGGGATCATGTTGGCACGGAGCCCACTAGAAATTCAATGAAAGTGTTTGCCTCAATTAATTTACTTTCCCAGCTGTTACACTGAATTATTTCTTTCCAAGGCTATTCAGTTTGGACTCTTTGTCTACTGAATCTTGATCATTTAGAATAAGATATTTTCATTAGTAAGACTTTCTGGCTACCTGTTCAGAAGATATATTTAACTTTCTGGATCCACTTTATTGCCTCAGAAAAAAGTCAGGGGGTTTTATGCACAATTTGGTTACATGTTATCTCACTAATCTCCAGGGAGATTCAGCCGATCTGGTTCTCTAGGCAGGAGAGCCCTGTCTACATCTTGACTGCAAACATCTCCCTCCCAAAACTGAGAATTCTATTTACAAGGATTTTTTGATCAAGTATATATGAGTGACTGAACTCCATGTGAGGCACTCTGAAATAGAATCCATGGTGATTGTTTTTTTCACTATCATCTTGCTACTCAGATCAGCAGTGTTTATTACCCTGGATTTGAAATCAGTTCAGGCCCTCTTCTGGTTTTTTTATGCCAAAGTAAATATCAAGCATTAGCTTATTTCCTTATCATCTGCCTCTAATTTCTAGAAATGGAGTATTAGCAAAGGAGTTCTGGTTATCTGAGGTCCTGTTTAATTGGGTATCAGTGACTTTTGATGTTTAGTTCCCATTATGATGCTAGATCAGACCCTCTACATGAGTCTGCTGCTGAAAGTTTTTGCTGTAGCACAGAAGGCACAGAATAAAGACTTGACTTCCTTCCTAGACACTATTTCTCACATTTAGTCCACCACTGAGGAGTTACTTAGCCTATAACAAAAGAAGTTTAAAATTATTAGTTGAATATATATAGACATGTATGTGTTTATACACACACACACACACACACACACACACACACACACACACACACACACACACACATACACACACATACATATATACCAAAACATCACATTATCAAAACTCCAGGGACTCGATCTGGGTCCTGTTGCTTGCTGCACAGAAAGCCAATGACTGAGATGAGTGTTGCCAGGGAAGAAGGCTTTATTTGGATGTCACCAGCCGAGGAGATTGTTTCAAACCCATTTCCCCATCCCACTGAAGTCAAGGGTTTATATAGTAGGGCAGGAATGTAGAAAACAGGAATTAGGGAAAGGTAAGGAAGAGGAGTTGGTTAACAGAAGGGGTCTGACATCTCACTGCAGTGATCTGGTGAGTTTTAGTTCCTTAATACTATCAGCCTGAGGGTCAGTTTCCTGAGAAAGGAACTCAGATAAGACAAATGTTAGTTTCAAGCTTTAAGATCAGGAGGGCCAATTTCTATGTTTATTTTTTTAAAAAAAAACAGTAACCAGTGGTTCTATGGGGAAGTTGGGCTGGTTTTAGTCCTCCCCCCTTTCTATTTATTAGTTATTTAATCATGGAAAATCTGGTTGTCAATTTTTCTGATGGCTTTATGCTGAGGAGGGGTGTTGTGGAATAATGGTGAGGAATGAAAATGCTGCACCTGTAATTGGGAGTATTTATACATAAACAACTAAACATAAACAGCATATTGTTTAGGTGTGAATAATAACATAGGTAATCTAAATTTTTAAAATATGAAAGAGGTTGGAGTGGATCCCCTGGAGAATCCAAGAGAACCATGCTAAAAAGTGCGTGTTCCCTTTATGATTTTTAAAAGCTAAAAGCCACAACGGAAGGTTAAAATATTCCTGTCATAAAGCCAGTCCCTGTGGCTTGCATTCGAAGTGTATCAGTTGTTTTATCTGGGGTGCTCCACTTGGCATTTATAGGTAGAGTTAGACAGTTGTCCTTCTCGCAGTGAACAGATCTTACAATGGCTTTTATCCAGCCTACCAGGCTCGCCATTCTCTTGGGAAAAACTTCCTGTATGTCTGGATTATATATACCCATCTGGGATTGTTCAGTAGTGAGCTGTGGGTCCTGCATCAACCTAAATATGCTCTTCCACTCTGTGGGTTGTAAAACCAAATACATTGTTCTCAAATTAGGTACTCTCTCAATCTATTTTATTAATAGTAAGGGTTCCTCAGGAAGCTGATGATACTAAGCTACAAAATGAAACATTTTTTCTATATTATACCCTCTGGTTTTAATAGTTACTTAGTCTTGCTCGTCTCTCACATTGAATACCTTTTTGGAAACCAAGATCACAGAGGTTTTTATGGAACCATGGCATTATTTTCCCTTTTGTGGGTAGTTTTGAGGCTAGTGATCTGAGCTCAGACTCACATCTGAGCTTGGTCCAGCCTCAAGGCCCAACCCAGTACTCTCTTATTTTCATTTTAGCTATTATAGATAATAGCCAAAGCATTGAATATTTTGCCTTTTTCTTATGAGTTTGCATTTCCTATGTATCCAGTGAGCCAAATCCCCAGGAGTTGAATCTATCTCTAAATTTGATTGATAACTTTCACCTCTAGTAACTGAATGTAGCACACCTATGGCTCCATACCATGGGTGACTACATTGTCACCCAGGAGTGAAAGGTTAATCCAATAATAGGTGTACTCTGCTTTTCTTTTGAAACATAATCTTTCACCAGTCCTCTATTTTTACCTAGGACAAATCATACTGGGACCAATTTATTTGTAATATAAGTTTTAGTCTTACTGTACGTGGCCTAAGCACTTGCATAAAGTACAGTAAGAATTTTTGTCTATACAGGCTCTTTTAAGTTGGCTTTAAGTTGGCTTTGTTAGAATGTTTTTTATAAGGAATTTTGGAATTAACTTTTTAAAAGCTTCAAGACCAGAAGCAAAGCTAAGGATTCACGATTAGATAGTGTTTTTAATACCTATATGAATTTCTCTTTTCAAGGTCTCAAAATACCTTGAGTTTCCTGGGCCTGTTTGAAAGTGGCATTTTTTTAGTTACCACAGCTTAGGATACCTGTAAAGGAACTGTGAACATGATGTATGAGGCCAGTTTTTCTACGGAGGTTATATTGACTCTATAAAGTCAGTCTCAATTTTTCAAAGCATGGTCAGATGCAATGGCTCTTGCCTACAATCCCAGCAATTTTGGAGGCCAAAACAGAGGGAGTGCTTGAGCCCAAGAGTTCAAGACCAGCCTAAGCAACATAGCAAGACCCTGTCTCTACAAAAAAATCAAAAAATTCGCCTGGTGTGTTGGTATGCCCCTGTAGTCCTAGCTACTTGGGAGGCTGATGCAGAAGGATCACCTGAGCCCAGGAGGTTAAGGCTACAGCGAGCTGTGACCATGCCATTGCATTCCAGCCTGGCATCAGAGTGAGACCTCAACTAAAAAAAAAAAAAAATTCTCAAAGCAGTCTGCTGATACCTGAAAATATGTCATTCCAGTCAAAGTCTTGGTAAAATAATTAATGCCTCTAATTGTGTCCTGTTATATTTTTATTGAACTTATGCAAACAACCATATAAATTAAGAATACTCACAAATAGTTTTCAAATTCTGAAGAAATCATGTACATATAAAGAAATATGCCCTAGCCGGGCTCGGTGGCTTAGCCTGTAATCTCAGCGCTTTGGGAGGCTGAGGTGAGCGGATTGCCTGAGCCCGCGGGTTCGAGACCCGCCCGGGCAACTTGGTGAGACCTCATCTCTACAGTAAATCAAAAAATTAGCCGGACGTGGTAGCACGCACCTGTAGTTCCAACTACTTGGAAGACTGAGGCGGAAGGATCACCGGAGCCCAGCAGGACGAAGCTGCAGTGGCCGGAAGCGGCCACTGCACTCCAGTCTGGCTGACAGAGTGAGACTCCAACTCAAAAAAAAAAGAAATACGCCTTAAATTCTGTTTACAAGAGTATGCTCAATTGTTAAAGGCTATAAATAGCTCAAATGAAAAATGCTTTTTGACTCCGAAAAACAAAAAGAATCACCAATGTTTCAAACAAAAAAGACATTAAAAATTATTTTAACCTAGGCCGAGTATGGTGGCTTAAGCCTGTAATCCCAGCATTTTGGGAGGCTGAGGCAAGAGGATTGTCTGAGCCCAGGAGTCAAGACCAGCCTGGGCAACTTGTTGAGCCCTCGTCGCTACAATAAATCAAAAAATTAGCCTGGTGTGGTAGCGTGAGCCTGTAGTTCCAGCTACTTGGAAGACTGAAGTGGAAGAATCCTCGGAGCCCAGCAGGTTGACACTGGGGTGGCTGTGAGTGTGCCACTGCATTCCAACCTGGGTGACGGAATGAGACTTTGACTCAAAAAAAAAAGTTAGTTTGAGGTTTAAAAAAAAAAAACACTGAATGTAGAATTCACAGATCACTGTAAAATAGCCTTTTATTTAATCAAAATGATAATTTAAGGATTTTTTTAAAAGCAAAAACTTTTACTCTCTGATAGGAGGAGACTCCGTTTCTCAAACAATAAGACCTAATAAAGATGGAATGAGGCCAACTAAATGTCTCCTTCTCTCTCCTCTCCTCTTTTCCCTGTAGTTTACTCAAAAGGTAAACAAAAATATTTTTACTATCTCTTATCAATATTACATGAAAATTTTGTTTGGAAGAAAAAGCCAAACTTTACCTCCGTATAGTATATTATCAATGTTAAAGCTAATTTTAATAAAACCTACAAAAAAAACCTATCCAATTTTAACCAGCTCCACCACAAGGCAAGATTTCCCCAATCCTTTTATAACCCTCCATAATTTTTCCATTAAAGAACAGATCAATCCTCCAAGAAATCCTGCCATTCTGACATAGGGTCCTAGATGCTGGCCCTGTATCAGTGTGCTTTGGATACTAATGTTTAATTTCTAGAAAAACTCTGAACTAATTTTATCCCTCAAAATCAGCCCTTACAATCTCATGTGCCCACCTCTCCCGTGATAGTCCCTCGGCCTATAGGGATTTAATAGTTTTAATTTTGGCCCTTTTCTCACAGAAGAAGTTAATTTTGATTGTTGCCTTCTCCCAGGTCTGAAAGATGAAGCCTTGATCTGGGTGGTATAGCAGGTGTCAGTGCCTTTTTTAGACCCAAGAGTAAAAGCCCTGTAACTTAGCAGCATAAAACTTAGTTAATAAGATGTTTATCAAAGATGTTAAAAGGCTCTGAACATTTTATCAAAACAGAATCACAGGCCATTGTAAAAATAATTGCTGTTCACTTAGCCAACTGATAATCAAAAGACTTTAAAAGTAATACAGAAGTTACATGAATGTAAAAACCTAAATTCTTTTCTATCTTAGTTTTTATAAGTGATCAAAAACCTAATGACAAAGACATAGGAATTATCTTGCTAAAACATAAAATCTGTTTCTTAGGCCAGTTGCCAAAAGGCAAAGAAAGACCTTCTGCAGTGTGAGTGCTCCTCCTTAGTGGCAGTCCATTTAGGTAGCCTGAAAGTCGAACCTGAAGAAAAGGGTACTTGAATTAATCAGACAGTGTCTGATTAAGAGTGTTTCTAGGGTCATGACTGAAACAAGAAACTAGAAGACTAGTATCTTGAACAGGGGAATAAATGGCTCTTAGTAACAGCATAAGAAGGTTTCCAGATATGTGGAACAATTTAGATATATTAAGAAAGGCCAAGAGTATAGAATCGAGTTACACTGGAGAAAATATTGCTTTTCTAGACTCTCAAAGTAAACATTTCAGCACCAGGTCACAACAACAGTTAGAACTGGAGAGGGAAAACTATAGGAACCGATGAAAAAGTTGAAGGGGGACGTTATCCTGTCAGGTCTTTTTAGGGGGAAAAAAGCTGAGAGCAGAAAGACACAACAAAGTTGCACTTCTGAAAAGTTTTAAAAGAGACAGATTATAGAATCAAAATCAAAACCTCTTGTACAAATCTTTTTTCATACAAAATTATTCTCTCTTCCTTTTAACCTTTCTTACCAAAATATATATTCATATTCATAACTTTTTTCACATTTCTCTCTCCTACTTACTAGTTCCTTTCTTCCTTGTTTCATAAATAACCTTTACAAATGCATAATTTGAATCAACCTTTAGGTAACTTCTGAATTAGATAAAATTTATATTTTTCTCAATAAGGACACATCCTCTTTGGCTTGTAGGTTATACAAAACCAAGTGAGAGTCCAGAAGGCCTGCAGGCCATAGTTTACCCATTCCTACTCTAGTTGCTTCAAAGTACCTCTTTTCAGCCTTTGTAGACTGAAGCTCTGTGAAGACAGGGGTTCTGTTTTCTATATAGAGACTCAGTTGTCAGCGTGCCTCACTATGAATATATTTAGTGTACATTGTAGGACAGGGTTCAAGAACACCAGGTAATATCAATCCCTTAAAGAGTTGAGCTCTTTCTCAATGTTCCATACAGGATTCAGAGTCGCTGGTGATGTGGGTATAAGCTCTATAGCAGTTTGTATTTCTATGCCACATGAGGATCCACCTCAATACTGTACAGAGCTATCCTCAAGATATAGTGAAGCAGGAATCACTCCAGGCCTGTGCTCTGTGGTCCCAGCCAGCATCAACAGGTGAAACTGGCCATATTGTATATTATTATTGTTATTGGTAATTAGCAGTAATTTATTTCTCCGTTTATTCTTAAATCTCTCTCAACTGCTTATTACCCTCAGTGACACTTCTTTCAACACTTCCACCTTGTCACTGCTGTGCTTCATGTGTATGCACAGATTCCATCCAGAAAGGCTGCTCTTGATATCATTTTAATCTGATTCATCCATTAAAAAATACCAGATGGAGAGATAGACCAGTCCCACAGAATCATTTATTTACCTTAGGCCTCATCCCTGCCCCCTACTCCACCCACAAGGGCATCCCTGTTGCCTGAGACGGGTTCTTACAAAACATGGGGTTCATGCTAGTCTGTGATAAAACCTCATTTCGTGAGTTAATGAGAAACCTCGGTTTCTTTGGCTGCTGTGGAGTATTCGCTTTAATGCTGAGACTAAGTAAACAGCACTTGCCTAACTGAGCCACAGCTGCTGGATGGCTTGGGGCGAGCCCAAATATGTAGGATTAGTTGTCTCCCTTAGGGTGGCAGCATTTGGAGGATCAGATGATGGATGGACTCTTCCACTGCAAAAGACAGTCATGCAAATGAAGACATTCATCCAAACAAACCTGGCACCACAAAGACAGCAGGCAAGGCTAGAGAGGGCTGTTGCACACCATTGAAGTGCCAAGAAGGGCAGGTGGTCTCCCTACTCACAGGCAGTCAGCTGAGACCAACTTCAGACTCTCAAAGCACAGACCATCAAAGCACAGACTCTCAAAGCAGTCTTTGCTTCTTTACTACACACTACACCATGATTTGTAACTCTCTAACCAGGACTGACAACCAACTGCTACTATATGGCTACCCAGTTGTTGAAATGTTGAAATATTTCCATTCCAGCTGGTAAAAAGCTACCACTCCAGCTGTTCCCTCTGGGACACCCTCAGACTTCCCCACAGTCTAGCAAGCAAAGAGTAACATCTGGAACTGCAGGTAGTATTGAGGACTCTGCTTCAGCACTATAGCTGCCTTACATTTGGATTTATCAGCTTCCTAAACAGTCTGAATATCACTGTAGTAGGCAGAACCCTAAAATACTCCTCCCAGATTTCCTGCCCCAATTGTCAAAACTATGAATGTGATTATGCTATATTACATGGCCAAAGGGATTTTGCAGATGTAATTAAGGTTACTAATCAGGGAGATTATCCAGGTGGGCCTAATCTAATCACACAAGTCTTTTGAAAGCAGAGTTTCCTCTTCTGCCACCAGAAGAAGAAGGCCAGTGATCCAAAGCACAAGAAAGATTTGATGTGGCATTCTTGTCTTGAAGATGGAGGGACCCAAGTGCTAAGAAATGCAGGCAACCTTTTGGAGATGAGAGGGATCCCCAGCCCTCACGATAGAAATGAGATCTGTAAACAACATAAATGAACTTGGGAGCAGATTCTTCTCCAGAGCCTCCAGATAAGAGATCAGCCACACTGACAACTTTACTTCAGCTTTGTGAAGGCCATTGTGACTCCTGTGAAGTAAACAAAGGGGAGGCAAGTAGGAAATGAGGTCACAGAGGTAATGGTGATGAAGGATGGATCACATAGGACTTTATGGGTCATTAAAAGGACTTGGGCTTCTGCTCTGAGAATGATGAGGAGCCATGGGAGGGTTTTGAGCAGAAGAGGTACATAATCTAACTCGTATTTTTAAAAGATTGCTGTGTATGATTAAGAATGGACTGGAGGCCAGGTGCGGTGACTCAAGCCTGTAATCCCAGCACTTTGAGAGGCTGAGGCTAGAGGATTGCCTGAGCTCAGGGGTTCGAGACCAGAGTGAACAACTTGGTGAGACCTCGTCTCTACAATAAATCAAAAAAATATAAGCTAGGTGTGGTAGTGTGCGCCTGTAATTCCAGTTACATGGACGACTGAGGCGGAAGGATCGCCTGAGCCCAGCAGGTCAAGGTTGTGGTGACCGTGAGCATGCCACAGCACTCCAGCCTGGGCAACAGAATGAGACTCCAACTCCAACTCCAAAAAAAAAAAAAAAAAAAAAGAATGGACTGGAATGGGGTAGAGGCAAAGACAGAAAGATCAATTATGAGACAATTGTGTTAACCCAGACAAAAGTTTATAGTGGCTTTGACCAGGGTGCTAATGATAGCAGTGATTAGAAGCAGTTACATTCTGGATATATCTTAAAGACAGATCAGATGTAGGGTATGAGTGAAAGAGACGAGTCAAGGATGACACTACAGGTTTTTGGCCTCTGTAACAGGAAGGGTAGAGTTGCCTATTACTGAGATGGGGAATAGCTGGGAAGGAACAGGCTTTGGGGGTGAGTGAGAGATCCAGAATTGAGTTTTAGACATGTTGAGTTGGAGTTGCCTATTAGACATCTGAGTGGAGATGCTCCATAGGCAGTAGTCTTTGAGGGGGGCCCCCAAAAAACCAGAATTAACCTTTGGAGGGCAGGCCCCTTGTAGTACTGGCTTCCCCTATTAGGTAAGTGTTCTAGGAACCCATCAGTATCAGTGTACCAGCTAGTGTTGTGGAGGCTGTGTTCAGCTTCAGTGAATTTTTGGGGGGAGAGTCTTTCAACACATTTACTTGCCCATTTCACGATGGGTGATTTATAAGGGCACCTGCCCACACTGTGCTGAGTGTTCAGCAGTTTTTGACTAAAAACGGCATGACCTCCATGCCCCACCCTTCCTCTACACCTGCTCTTGCCCCAAATGACTTTTTAGCTTTTTTCATCAAGGAAACAAAAAAGTCATCATCAAAGCAAACATTTTGCAGATGTGGAAGAGGTAAAACAAAAAACAGCAGAAGCACTAAAAGGCATCAAAATAGATGAGTTCAAAAACTGTTTTGAGCAGTGAAAAAAGCATCTTGATAGGTGTATTGCATCAAATGGAGAATACTCTGAAGGTGACTGAAATGTAAACATGTAAGAATAAATACACAAGTTTTTACAAATAAGTTCTGGGTTTTTGGGAGTCCCCCTCATATAGGTCTAGAGAAGAGTTCAGGCTGGCAAAAGAGATTTGGGAGTCATCAGCATATGCATGGTATTTAAAGCCACGGGACCACTAAGGAAGTGAATATGGAGAGAAAAGAGTGCTCCAATGTTCAGAGGTTGGAAAAATAAGGATAGATTGCCCAAAGAGACTGAGATAAAGCAGCCAAAGAAGAGAAAAAGCAGGATAATGTATGATATTATAATGTGATATTATTCCCAGTTAAGTGCTACAGTCTGGATTGGAATTGATAGTATCATCCCAAGATCCATACACAGAACCTTCACACTATAATATTGACACCTACCTTGAGGACAAGAAGTACCTGAGATGCACTTTCACTACAAGGATGCTAGTACACCCCTTTCCTTCCTTAGTTTTATCACAACTGTCCTGTTTCCTTGCTGTACCATTTCTAGTGACAGAGTTCATTATAATCCTGAGAGGACAGAGGGCCCAATATCTGCCCTAACTTCTAGGATAGAAATCACTGATGCTTCATCCAACATACCTGTTGTCTGTCTCTCAGCTCCCAAGAGCTGTTTCTTATGAAAACAGAAAACTGCCAGCTTTCAGTTCAACTGAACAGTCTGAACCGTGGAAGCTATAAGTTTAAAAGTATAGTCTTTTTTTCAGATGAAGGAGCTGCTCAATTCAAGCTGTAGGAATTTTATGACATTGGAACAGAGCCATTTCAAATTTTAATAACTGTCTCTTCCCTTTGGGATGCCCTCCAGCAATTTATTTATTTTTCTCATCTCAGCTTGTGCTTTTCCCTGTTGCCAAGCCATTGTCTGGAATCTGATCAGGGGCTGCTGCATTTCACTAAGGAGAAAGCAAACATTCAGAACCACTGAGGACATTTTAATAGTGCCCCACTCCCTTGGATAATGTGAAACCTATGAAAACCTGTTGATAATCCCATATATACCAACAGCTTATATTTTCTGGTAGGTTCTATAAAAGACACAAGGGCTAGGTGCTAATTAAATGATATAAAGGAAAAGACATAATTGATGTCTTTAGAGAGCATGAAGTCTAGTTTAGAGGGAAAAGTCTGACATGAGTAAAATAATGATAGCACTATTACCATGAATATAGTAGCAGTGATTACAGAAAACATGGCTCTAGAGTAGTCAGACTGCCTGGATTTGAAACCTGGATTGCCACTTAGAGTGGTTTTGGACAACTTCCTGCCTCATTTGACTTCTCTGTGAAATGGAGATGATAATTAGGCTTTCTATATGCTTATTCTCTGATCCAGTTCCTGCCTGGTTCCTGTATCAAGAAAACTACATTCCCCACAATCTTTTGCCCTTTGGGGGTTGGGTAGAATCAAGCAATGGCGGGGGAGTTAGGCTATTTCTTCCCCATCTCCAACCTGACTCGTTGTGGTGTCTCTAGCAGCTGTGTCTCATGTGTGACTCACCTCCAAATACCACCAGGCAGCCCTTCCCTCCTGGGCCTCAACTTTTGCAGGGCAGCCCCATCTTGGCTCTAGCTCCAGCCAGAGAGTCTAAGTCTTTGGAACCTTGTAGCACTACCTCTTTCTGTTGTCCCTTGAACTCTAGGGATAAGAGGAACTTCTTGTTGTTGCTAATCTCTGAGTTGCCTCACTGACCCTTTTTAGCATTTCAGCCTTTCCATCATCTGTGTAACCAATCCCAGTATTAAATCTTTGAGGTTTGAAAGACATAGTGATTTATGTTTTCTTAGCTGTATCCTAGCCTGTACCAATCTGATTGGATTGTTGTGAGGTAGATTTAGGAAGTACAAATTGAACTGAGCCTTGAAGAATGGGTCAAATTTGAAAAGACAGAAAAGTGGGGGCAGGGATTCTGATCTCATGTCTAGCAAGAAAATAGCCTGCACACCAACAAGGATTGACCCAGTGTTTATTGGAGGCAGTAACACTGTGCTGGCTCCACTTCTTTCTGCCTCCCATCCTTTGATTCCCCAGGAAACAATCTTTTCAAATGGCAATGAAGTCTTCCCAGCCCCAGCAGGGAATTTGCCCTGGCAATGAGAAGCATATAGAGGAATCATCGCTCTGGGAACTGCATGACAAAGTTCAGAGCCTGCCTTTAGAAAAATAATAAAAGGAGATGAGCTCTGTTTTTGTGGCTTCCCACATCTCAATTCTGAGCCCTCATACTGCTGTCTACCTGGCTCAGCACAGTACCGTAGACTAACTGCCTCACTTGGTCAAACCCCAGACCTCTTCCTCTAGTCCCAAGCTGAGCTATTTCTAAGTTCCCCCAAGACTTAGGTAGGTCAGTAATAAATAATACGATAGAAAAGAATATCTGGCATATAGACAAGCCTTTATTAAATGCCAAGCACTAAGTGCTTTTTATCTACTACCATTATAGCTACTATTAATAACTACCATTTATTGAGCACGTATGTGCCAAACACTATACAAAACACTTTGTGGATATTATCTCATTAAATCCTGACAACAACTTTATGAGTTAGGTTCTATTTTTGTTGCAGATCACAAGTTCTGCTACTCATCACTTGCCGGTCAAAATAAACAAGCACGAGATTTAGTGGAAGGTGACTTTATTTCAAAAGCCGGCAGATAGGAAAATGGCCAGGTTCTTGCCTCAAAGAAACCATTTCAAAATTTTAGGCTAAGGATAGAGGATTTTAAAGGAAAAGGGCAGTATAGGGAGCTGATCTTGTTTTGATGGTTATCTCAAATCACCATCCAGCTTGGAGGGCTGGCTGATATAGTCCAATTGTGAGCAATGGAGAATTCTGCTGTGGGGTCTCCAGACTCTGTTATCAGCCTCTGGAATCTCTCAGGCAGGTACATAATTAGAAAAGAAAAATACATCTTTAAAGTGTAGGCAAAGAGAGAAAAAGGCTTAAAATTTTCATCAAAAGCTGAAATGGAAATTCTCAGTTACATTATTAATTCTATTTTATGAGGAAACTGATGAAGAAACTGAGGCACAAAAATAAAAGTGACTTACCCAAGGGCACACTCTTAATAAGGTCTGTCTGACCCAAAGTAACAATGATATTATACTTTCTCCTTTCCTGCCTGCATCTCAAGCCCCCAGGGCCTGATGCACATATCGTACTTGACCCCTACCCAGCCTCAGACTTCCCCAGTTTCACCCTTCCACTTTGTTGACTGACTTGCTGACTGTCCTCTGGGTTCTAACTAGGAGGTCAAGTGCCTTATTCCCTAAGCTAAGAATCTTCACACCCCCTAAACGCCCCCCCCCAAAACACAAGAGCTCTTTTTTTTTCTCCTTTAGTGTATCCACCAAGCTTCAGGCTTCACACATTCAGTTTATTCTCAACTCTGCCCCTAATACTCCCAGCCTCCCCAAAGGAACAGTGGGACAACCCATCTAAGACCACCACACCCAAAGAGGCTAAACAGGTCAGCTCTACCCAGCTCATTGCATGACAAGAATTCTTCATTCCGCTTGCACATCCTGCCTTAAGACATGTCAGCCTTGTTCCTTCCCAGACAGTTCTTGCATGCCTAAAACTTCTCTTGACATTACACTCACATCAGCCTGGTGGGGAGAGGGAAGAGAATTCTCTCTGCCAATGCTGCAGGGGGCACTAAAGGCTGGCTTTTCAGACAGACCTCCGCATCCACAGCAACAGATTTCTTCGTCATTCTGCATCAAGGCCCGCTCCTGGTTTTGTCAGTAAGCTGTCTGAGAGCTTGCATCTTCTGAGGATGAGAGCTCTTGGCCTCAAAATTCTCAGGGCATACTTTGACAGGTCTCTGCTGAGCAGCAGCCTCTGCTTCCAACAGAGCAACAGCCTTCGATGCTTGCTGCTGCCTGCTAATGAATTTGGTGACTGGCAAAGATGCAAGTGGAAATGGGATGCGGGCAAATGACAGGAAGTGGATTTTCTTTCTATGTGCTAAAGGGCAACCAAAGAGGGGAGATGCCTGAGCTCCTCCACTGTATTCCAAATTCGCCTGGGATGTTCATTAGGAACATCAGTATGGTAGTGACTCTATCTTGGGTAACTCAAACAGAAACATGACCAACTATGCCAGTGACAGAAAGGTTCCAGCGCTCAAAGAATACCTCTTCCATCTGCTGGCTGATGACCTTTACTCTTTCATTCATTCACTTGACAAATTAACCAAATTAACAAATAAATATATCTTGGATGAATAAATGAAATAATTGAATAAACATTTATTGAGAGACTACTATGTGCCACACCACCTTCTTGGCAGCTGGGATACAATAGATGATAAGTAAATACGACAAACTTTGTCCCCATTCTCATGGAGTCTACAGACATGGAACTACAATTTCAAATGTCTACTTGCATTTCATTTATTTACTTTAAGACTTCCCTTAACTTTTCTTTTGGTGGGGGGAACATAGACTCCTTTGACAATCTGATTAATATGAACAAGAAAAAAGCACATATGAGCAAACATGTAAAGTTTGTCATAAAATTTCAGAGGATAACAGACATCTTCCCACTGTCATCCAGAAATTCCTCTCCTTAAGATTTTGTCCCATGTTCTCACTCATTAGTGGACCCTGAACATTTACCATAATACTATAAGAAAGGGATTGACAGTAGCCGGAAACTGCCGGGGTGGGGGGCACATAACATCAATAAGAGTAGGTACCTGATCTCAAACCAAGTGAAGCAGGAACCAAAGGGAGGCCCAAACTTTACCTGGACAATCACCACTGTATACCTACCTAATCCTGAATTGTACCCCACATCTTTAAAATAAAAAAAAAATTTTTTAAGATTTTGTCCCGTTATGCAAATAGGCTTTGAGCTGTAAGTAAGTCACTTATCACTAAGTGTAAATGAGTACATCTAATCCCATACTGAGATCAGGTTTTCCTATGGGGATGAGCAAGTTAGAGGTATCATAAGGGAAATATACCTGAGGAAGACTGGGAGGAGGACACCAACAAGAAAGAGAGATTTTAGGCACTAAAGGAAAATGTCACTATCATCACTTTTGTAACGGATCAGGTTTATGCAACAGTTCCCAAGTCAAAGGTACCATCAGCCTTTATAAAAATAGCAATTACTGATGGACATTCCTGAGATAAAAATGATTGTGTTTTTATTTCAAAATATTTCAAGCCGGGCTCGGTGGCTCAGCCTGTAATCCTGTGCCTTTGGGAGGCTGAGGTGAGTGGATTGCCTGAGCCCATGGGTTCGAGACCCGCCTGGGCAACTTGGCAAGACCTCATCTCTACAATAAATCAAAAATTAGCCAGGTGTGGTAGCGCGCGCCTGTAGTTCCAGCTACTCAGAAGGCTGAGGCAGAAGGATCGCCAGAGCCCAGCAGGTCGAGGCTGCGGTGGCCGGGAGTGGTCACTGCACTCCAGTCTGGGTGACTGAGTGAGACTCCAACTCAAAAAAAAAAAAAATTCAGAGCTGAGGTTATGAAAGAATTGTTTCTGTGGAATACCTAGCCTTCCTAAGGACTGATCTCTGAA
Source organism: Cephalopachus bancanus (assembly GCA_027257055.1). NCBI lineage: Eukaryota > Metazoa > Chordata > Mammalia > Primates > Tarsiidae > Cephalopachus > Cephalopachus bancanus. The sequence goes on along the minus strand of JAPVLO010001022.1, from coordinate 148,567 downwards.
TGTTCTCTTCATAGGCTACAAACAACATTTGTAGACAAGTCAAATGCCCATGGCCCAAAGGTCATTGTCTAAGAATGTGATTCTTCTTGGCTTCTACCTTATTCCCACAATCCCTGTTCTGAGCACCAGGAGTTAGTTGACTGGAAAGCTAAGTGTTACAAATGTTCTTTAGTTTCTGAGCAGCTTGAGGTTTAAAAGCTAAATGTGAGTTCTGAGTTATTAATATTAATAGACCTCTCTCTCTTCCTGTGGTCACTGGGGCCCTGTGCCATAGCTCGGCTCGATGTGAGAGGCAGAATGGGCCAGAAGGTGTCCTTTAGCTACAACACAGAAGTCAAAATACTCAGAGGAACATCAGAGGTTATAACCTACTGCATTATCCTGCCTTTTACTTGAGATCTGACAGCAGAATTACATTATCTCAGCTGTCAAGGTAAATCTGCTTTTGTTTTAAAAAGGAAATAGAGAAGAGAAAATCTAAGAGCAAAAATGCGGGGGGAGGGGAGTGGTAATTGCATTTATCTCTTTCTTTTTCCCTTTTCCTCCATCACATTTGCTTTTTCCTCTGTTTTCTTACCCATTTTCCCCTGGGTATTTGGGCTTACAGAATTCCTGGGTCCATTAAATTGTGAGGTAATCACAAAAGTATATAAGAAACATATTTATCTCAAAGGACAAATGTGGCATATTGTAATCTCCCAGAGTTAAAGAAAAGAAAGCATCGTAGATCTCCTCATTCATTAGGAAATCAAGACCGATTATTTAAAAAGGTTTGGACTAATGGGATTAAAACCCTCTCAACTGACTTTAGGAGAGTTCCCATTGTCCTGGCCCTAAAGATTCTCAGGGGTATCGAGAAGTTTCCATTACCCAATGAAACTTCTAGGAGGTTAGGCCACAGGGTTTTTCTCTTAATACCTTATTTCATACAGTTCATACAGGCAAACTAATCAGTTCAGATATTTTGTGCTGAAGTTCCTCCATCCGTAACCAGGAAACACTTTCTGGCATAATGTTTATTGAACAGATGAACAAATTAATGAATATTTAATGCAGAAGACTTCCCAGAATACTTTAAAGTGTGAAGACAGAGCAACTGACAGAACTGACCAAACCTAATTTTATTGTTCTGCTGTTCAGGGGTTAGCAAATTTTTCTGTAAAGGGCCAGATAGTGAGTATCTTAGGCTTTGTGAACTGTATAGCTCTGTTTCAACTATCCAGTTCTGCTGTTGTAACACAAAATCAGCCACAGACAATACATAAATGAATGCGCATAGCTTTGTGCCAATAAAACTTTATTGATTTGGCAATAAAATTTGAAATTAAAATAACTTTTAAGCACCAAATTATTTTAAAACATTTTTAAACCATTTAAAAATATAGGACAGACACAATGGCTCATGCCTGTAATTCTAGCACTATGGGAAGCAGAGGTGAGAGGATTGCCTGAGTCTAGGGGTTCAAGACCAGCCTGGGCAATTTGGCAAGACCTCACCTCTACAATTAAAAAAAAAATAATTGGGCATAGTGACATATGCCTTTGGTTCTAGTTACTGAGGCACAAGGATTGCCTAAGCCCAGCAAGTCAAAGCTGTGGTGGCCATGAGCATGCCACTGCACTCCAGCCTGGGAGACACAGTGAGACTCTGACTCCAAAAAAAAAAAAAAAATTCTTAACTTGTGAGCTATACAAAATCAAGTGGCATTTCAGATGGCCTGCAGGTCACCAAAGTTGTTCCAAAATATCTCTTTTCAACCTTTGTAGACTAAAGTTCTGTGAAGACAAAGGCTTTGTTTTCTTTATATTCTCCTGGTGCCTGGGAAACACAGTAGTTACTCAATAAATACTTTTGCACTGATTGATAGGGAAGAGCTTGGGAACATCTCTGATCTATAGTTTGTCACCTATTCTAAAAAATACATAATGTGGATTTATATCCATTGCAAGTGTTTAGTGTTTGGTGCTCAATGTATTTATATGGCAATTATCATATAGCAGCATTATCTAACAGAAAGAAAATCTGCCTAGATGATGGATTTCATAATTATAGTTAGTATTGTGCTTTATACTTTTCAAAGCTCATCTGCATATGCTATTTTATTTGGTCTTCACAAAAGCTCTGTGAGGGTGGACATCTTTAACTGCACATTACAGATGAGGGAACAGGCTTCTAAAAGTTGAAACTTGGTTAGGATTACATGGCAAGTTTGTTCATTCATTCATTCTTTCCACAAGAACTTGTGAGTCTGCTATGTGCAAGGAATTAGGGCAGGGTGAACTGAGGTGTAGTGACTCCTGAGCTGATGTTTAGCAACTATCTACAAGATGAAAGTATGGCCTGGGAGGTTAAAAGTAAGCTCCTGATAAATGAGACAGGAAGTTAGAAGACACATGTCATGACTATCTGAGTACATGAGACCAGTAACAATCCCAGATGTTGACAGACCTGTAGATTTTACCATGTCTCAGGTGATAATACATACCTCTATTTTCTGTCCAGGCTCAGAAATGGAAGCCCTGGCTAGCTTAGTGCCAGTTATTTCTGAAAACTGCAGTTTGAGCTCAGCAAACCACCACTCTTGTCCCATATGATTTCTTCTGTCTCCCAAAGGAAAATGTTCCCCCATTCTCCAACTGAAAGACACAAGCCAGCAGAACAATCTGTGCCTCCTTGACTCATTTACCTCTCTAGAGATGCCCAGCAAAGGTGACGAGCAGTTCAGTGGGCTTCAGGACTACCATATCTTCCATGAATGGTACTCCCAGAATTCTGCAGTCTACAACCTGCACAGATAAATGCAGCATCTCTACAAAGGTCACTTCTGAAAGAGCTACTTCTTTTTGCGGGAAATATAAGCAGAAGAGAAATCTAGACAGCTCAAGACCTGGCTGAGTATATAGAGGGATCTGTTCCTCAAAATCTCAAAGCCCTGATCAGGCTCTGTTTCTATTTCTGCACCTTTTGTAGGTACCTTCCTGATATTCAGTGCACTTCCCAAAGAGACTGTCTTAGTGGCTAAGAACTTGGCTTCTAGAATCAGCCCGATCCAGATTTAAATTGTGGTCTGTGTGTCCTTAGACATGTTTCTTCACTTTGGTGAGCCTGTTTCCCAACCCAAAAAGTAGAAATAGTAATATAACCTGCTTCATCAAACAGTTAATGAAGATTAAATAAGATGATATGCTTGAAATGTGGTAGGTGATACTGCTGATGCTACTTTCACTTACATATCTGCCTTTGGATCTTGAATTAATTCCTTCTACAAAACTGATTGTATACCTACTTTGTGCCAGGCTCTAGGGCTGGACTCTAGGACTACAATTGTGAACGAGACAAAGTCCTCAATTTTCCTTCTAGTGGGAATAACCTAAGAATAAGAAAATAGAGATGAATCCATTAAAAATTATTTACTTGTGATTATCATTATAAGAGAACAAATAGAGTAATGGAGAAGCACACTTTAAATTGGTTGTTCAGGGAAGGTCTCTTTGAGGAGGTGATATCTGAGCTGAGAACTGACAGATGAGAATGAGCCACCTCTATGTTCCTGGCTAGGAAAAAAAACAATTAAAATATATAAGGAAAAATATTCCCCCCAATTCCTATCCTTTTATATGGGTCTTTATACCTCCAGTCCTTCTCAGGCATTCTGGGGAAGTCAAGTCTTGAATCTCCATTTCACTGGGGATGTGAGAGAGAACAGAAAGAGCATTTGTTCAGTGGATATTGGTGTGCCTATACCAAAGCATGAGAGTGAGGATCAAACACAGGTGTTTGAGAGCAAGGACACAAGGTCAGGCTAGCTGACACTTCTGATGGGGAGTGGAACCTTGCATTTGGAAAGGGTTAAAAGGGCTCTTGGGAGGCATGAGTACTAGAGTACAAGGGAGGGGTGGGAGCAATGGATGAGCAGTAAGTTAGAGCTGAAGGGAGAGCTCTCTTTTTGGTGCTTATATTTTGCAGCTGTTTACACACTTAAATTGAGGTTGCTATGAGGGCTTTACATGAGATAAACCAATCTCAAAGTAATTCCCAGCAGGCCTCAGAAGGATTAGAACAGTAAACTCTAACCACCTAGAAACCTTAAAGAGGAGGATTGCAGACTATTTGTGACAGGGAATAGTCTCCCCACTACACCACACTGCACATGTGTAATAAGTTAGAGGGGAGATCATTGTGGGGCGTGGGAATACTCATTGAGGGAACTTTCTCTGCTTCAGGGCCTCCAAGAGACTGAGGTAGGCCTGGAATACTTCCATATTTTGAAGATCTTGTAGATTTTTAAATGCATTGGGGAAAAAGGAGTTAAAAATTGTAATGACTTCAGCATGCTTATATCTTTTTAAAATTGCATTTTTTAGCCCTGAGGCAAAACTACAATACAATGTATAACTTCTGGTGAGGTCCAGAAACCTGCATTTTTAACAAATGCCTCATATGTTTCTGATACACACCAATATTTGAGACGTATGCCCCAAATTCTACTATGAGAAGAAAGCAGTCCAACTGAAGTAGACTTCCCTTGAATGTCAGAGAAAATCAATCCTCTTTCTTCTCTTTGGGGTGTATATGTCACAGAAATTTGCTTTTGTTTTCCCATCAAAGGGAAACAGAGCTGTTCTTATACTCGAACAAAATAAGCAATTAGCTAATGAAAAGGCTGCCAACATGACCCCCTGCCTAAATTATCTCTCCAATTGGCCTGCCCATAGGGCTCAAGATTCTTAGGACCCAGTCTATCTCCTTAGGGGTTATTATTAGTTCTGCTCTTGCTGTGTTTGTGCCTGCCACTCTCTCTTGGTATTATTTAATAAAGTTGTCCAATTTGCTAAGCAAGATAGCTGCTGGTAGGAGATCTGAGAGAGTACATAAGATTTTGTCAAAAACTGGTAAGAAACTGGCCTTGTACTTTGATTGCAAGGAAAATAACCTTGAGCTTGGATTTGTTGAGAAATGTGAAATTGAACAATCATTTTCAGTTGACCTAGCTATGGCCATGTACTCAGAATGTGAGCAAGTCAACAACATTTGAAGGTGTGCTCTGCAATCAGAGTATCACACTGACACTGTAAAAAAAGCAAAACCAAAGAGAAGCCCTGGCCAGGTCTACAGAGGCTGAAAATCTCAAAGGTAATGCAGGGCACCCACATGAATTAGAACACATCTGTAAGGCTATTTAGGGCACATTATAGCAGCATAAGAATCCTAAACATTTCGGAAAGTTGGGAAGAGGCAGGATGTAAAGTTGTGTAGGTTATGTTTTATTCAAAAATACCCAGCCAGGGTAGACCTGGGAAATGTTCCAAAGTCATAGTTGGGTAGAGAGGGTAGGGCAGAGAGTAAGAGAAAAGGGCATTACCACCAAACACTGAAAGTAAGGGGAAAGCCAATGTCTGATTTGTCTATCATATAAAGTGAAAGACTAGCCCCATGCAGATGAATGAAAACCTTTCGGACATCATGGTTTAGGGAACTTTTAGGTAAATATGACTATAAAAGCACATCCACAATCTTACCATTCAAGTTAGATCCATGGTTGGAATAAAACCAGATTTCTATATACCAAATGGTCTTGTTGTCCATATTGTTCAGTGTTATAATTCCAAGACTTAGCATCTTATAGGCAATCAACACGTATTTGTTGAATGAGTGAATGTAGGAATGAATACTTACCTTACTCATCAGCTAATAGCTCACCCTGTTTATGCAATCCTTCCAGATGGTCTCTTATTTGCTGATCTTTAGGAATCAGATGCTACTTCTGTACTGTAATGGTGTTCCATGTGGTATTCCCACCACCACTGAACAGTCTAGTCATCTCTTTATACCCAACATCTAGCAGGATGCCTAGAACATGGTAGTTGCTCAACACAGGAATCAAATAATGAACAGATAGGTGGATAATGAACTGATGCATGAAAAATGAATGGAAAATGACTGTTCAGAGGATTGTTTGCAATAACTACTTCACTAAATTATTACATAGTTATTCCCAATCTGCAGTCACCTGAGCACCAGGGGAATGGAATGGGAACAACCAGGGTCCTTGAGCTGTTTTCAAAATGCTTAACCAAAATCATATTCTCACTTGAATTGAGTAAATACAATGAAAGCCACCAGAAAGCCACCTAAGCTCAACAAAAGTTGTCTAGGGATCTGCCCACTGTATGCTTCTATTTGTCAAAATCAAATACTTTTTCCCCCAGACACTTAGAAAACCTTTTTAAAAGACATAACTGTTTATTGTTTAAAATACATACAAACAAAAAGCTAAACTCACATAAAAAATTTTAAAACATAGCATTTCCAGATAGCAAGACATCTAGCCAAGTTTATTAGAAAATAGCTGAATACTCACAGGAGTTGTATTATCATTCTCTCTTTTTGAACATGTCTACAGATGGGATTCTGTGTTTGAAAATGTGACTCAGTTCATTTTAAGAAATCCTTATTAAATATCTACTTCATTTCAAGAGCTGTGCTAGCAAAACATAAATGTATTTCCAAGGATGACAGATTTGCTATTCTAGGTCACCAAAGGGTAAAATGAGAATTCATTACCAGGGACTACCATAACTAATTGGGCGAAAAGTCCTATTCACATCTTTAAGAAATGCATTTCCAATAAAAGTATAATTATATGTCCAAGAATTATTTATCAAAATGCATATTACGTTTGTGTTCTTTTGAGTAGTTTTATACTACTAATAATTGAATGATAGCTACATTCTGAAGAATGGTTTTAATATGTATTACCTTATGGCTATAGGGAACAAAACATCAAAGTTCAATTTATACTTTTGTTATGAAGAAATATTATAAAGTAATCAAAAATAATAAACTAGGTATGGTATACTACCAGGTTTGTTCCTGGTATTATAGGCTCAGAAATACAGAAGAAGGAACCAACAATTATATAACTTACTACATACCAGGCAGCAGCCTTAGGAATTTTACATTGACTTCTACAACAATTCGACTTGGTAGGTGTTTCCCCCGCATTTTTACAGTTGAGAAAATCATGACTCAGAGGCTTGAATTTACTGGTCTGAGGTCACACAGCTATTAAGTAGCAGAGCAGTATTACAACCCATGATTTGTTGGACTCCAAAATCTCTGCTGTTTCCACAATGGCATGCTGCCTCTCACTTTTTCCTACTGCTCTTACTTCCTATCCATCATCTGCATCCTAAATTGCCCATAGCAACACTGTCTCCCATGACAGAATTTCAGGTCAGTGATAGTTATTATGGCCATAACAGTGTGTGTCGGCGTGTGTGTGCATGTGCAATTTATATACTGAAGTTATCTTAGTTTAAGGTCTCATTCTGGGCATTCAAATATTTTGCTGGTACACCCTCTCATGAATTTGGAAAAACAAAATCTATTATATGTATCTGCTTACATATTTTGGGGTTTATGTCTAAATTTTTTATCATAAGCTTAAACAATTGCAAAGGATATAATTTTTGGAATATGGCAGACATTGGCATTTAAAATAAAACTATGTAATTACTGAAATCTGAATACTATAGAGACTTATTACTCATAACCATATATTAAACAAATAAATGGCTAAACTCTTCTTCAAGGGCAAAAAAGTTTAAATCATTCCTTTTTCACCTTGAACTCTTATTTCCATTCCACATCCCCATGGAATTTTATCCTAATGTTATCTAATTTCTGTGTTTAAGGTATTTTATTATTTTTGATTAATTTGTCATAGTTCTTTATAACAAAAGCATAAATTTAAACATAATTTTTATTCTTTAGCCATAAGGCAATAAATGTTAAAACCATTCTTCAGAATTTACCTATCATTCAATTATTAGTAGTATAAAACTACTCAAAAGAACACAAAAATAATAAATGTTGATAAATAACTATTAGACACAAAATTATACTTCTTTGGAAATGTTTTTTTTTTTTTTTTTTTTTTTTGAGTTGAAGTCTCACTCTGTCGCCCAGACTGGAGTGCAGTGGCAAGCTCCCGGCCACCGCAGCCTTGACCTGCTGGGCTCCGGTGAACCTTCCGCCTCAGCTTTTGAAGTAACTGGAAGCACAGGCGTGCACTACTACGCCCGGCTAATTTTTTTGATTTATTGTAGAGATGAGGTCTCACCAAGTTGCCCAGGCGGGTCTCGAACCCGCGGGCTCAGGCAATCCACTCACCTTGGCCTCCCAAAGCCCGGGATTATAGGCTGAGCCACCGAGCCCAGCCGAAAATGCATTTCTTAAAGATGTGAATGGAGCTTTTCTCCCAACTAATTATTATATTCATAAATGAATATTGAGTAATATCCAGGAACAAGATTTAGCATCAATTATATTTTTAGTTGCTATTTTTATAAAAGTAGGTGCTATGAAACCTTTTTCATGTCGATAAGTAAACATGAATTGATAGTTCATTATGCTACTGTCATTCAAGTTTTTGAACTCAGAGTTGTATGCCAGAAAACCACATAATGATTTTCATAAAATAATACTTTAAACAATTTAACATCTGACAACTTGATTACATTTTATTGAAGGCAAATAAGTAGAAACCACTTGACTTAGAAGAGGATTTGTTATCGAAGATTAGAGTCGTTCTGTTTCTCAATTTCTGGAAAATGCTACTGTGGCAGGCAGTCTCTGAGATGGTCCCCAACCCCTGGGATTTGGGCCTTTATGCAATCCTCTCCCCTTGAATGTGGACTGGACCTAAGAACTCACTTCTGACAAACAGAATGTGGCAAAAGTCTGGAGATTTATTGTATAGCATGGTGACTATATTTAATAATAATATATACTTGACATTGCTAAGAGAGATCTTATATGTTCTCACCACACAAAAAAACTGGTAACTGTGTGAGGTGATGGGTGTGTTAATTAGCTTAATTTAATCATTTAACAATATATACATATATAAAAATATCATGCTGTACACCATAAAAATATACACTTTTTATTTGTCAATGATACTTTTAAACCACCAGGAGGAACAAAAAAAAACGGCAAAAGTGATGTCACTTCCAAGATTAGGTTGCAAAAAGACTATGGCTTTTCTCTCCCTCACTCTGAGAAAAGACTGCTACCATGTTATGGGTTGTCCTAAACAGAGGTCAGTCCACATGGCAAGGAACTGAGGGAAGCCTCTGGCCAATAACCAGCAAGGAAATAAAGCCCTCAGTCCAATAGTCCATGAAGAACTGAACCTGCCAATAACCATGTAAGTGAGTTTGGAAGAAAATCCTCCCTCAGTTGAGCCTTCAGATGAGATAGCTACTGGCTCTGGCCAATACTTTGATTATATCCTTGTAAGAGACCTGGAGTCAGAGGCATGCAACCTTTCCATGCCCAGATTCCTGACCCACAGAAACTATGAAATCATAAATGCTTTTTGTTTCAAGCTTTAAGTTTTGACATAAAACCAAAAATGCTTAATAAGAAAATAATTATTAAATATACCAGTTACTCTTTTATTTAGAGGAAATTTATTTAACCCAACATACTACTAAACAAAATTCATTACATGGAAAATGGAAATTTTAACAATTTTTAAAATCTTTTTTTATTATAAAGATGTGGGGTACAATTCAGGGTTAGGTATACAAACGTTGATTATGCAGGTACCCTTGTTGAAGAGGTGTGCCCCTCCCTCCCCTAGCAGTTTCCCTCAAATGACAATCCCACCTCCCTCCCCTGACAGTTTCCCACTACTATCAATCCCTTTCTTATAGTATTATAATAGTTCAAGGTCCACTTATGAGTGAGAATACATGGTACTTTCTTTGTTTCTGTGATAGATCACTGAGTATAATTGACTCCAAATTCATCCAGTTGCTGCAAAGTCCATATGTTTGTCTTTCTTTATGGCTGCATAATATTCCATTGTGTATATGTACCACCTTTTTTTTTTATTCAGTCCAGTTTCGATGGACAACATGGTTGGTTCCATGTTTTTGCTATTATGAATAGAGATGCAACAAGCATACGTGTGCAGGTATCTGTTTTGTAGAATGATTTGCGTTCCTCCAGGTATAATCCTAATAGGGGAATTGCTGGGTCATAGGGAAGGTCAATTTCTAGATTTTGAGACATTGCCACACTGTCTTCCAGAGCAGTTGCACTAGTTTGCATTCCCACCAGCAGTGTAGAAGTGTTCCTTTTTCTCCTCATCCTCCCCAGCATCTGTTGTTGTTTTATTAATAATGGTCGATCTTACTGGGGTTAGGTGGTATCTCAATGTGGCTTTGATTTGCATTTCTCTGATGATGAGTGAGGCTGAGCACTTTTTCATGTGTCTGTTGGCTGCCCGTATATCTTCTTCTGACAAGTGTCTATTCATGACTTTTGCCCACTTTTTAATGGGGCAGTTTGTTTTTTTCCTTTTGGCGCATTTGAGTTCCTTATAGATCCTAGATGTTAGGCCTTTGTCAGATATACAGTTGGTAAATATTTTTTTCCCATTCTGTGGGCTGTCTCCCTGCTCTCTTGATGGATTCTTATGCTTTGCATAAGATCAGTAGTTTGATGAGGTCCTGCTTGTCTGTCTTATTCCTTAAGGCATTGGTTTTTAGGGTTCTGAATAGGAATTGGTTGTCAGTTCCAAATTCCATAAGGGTGTCTCCTGTGTTTTCTAAGATTCTTATAGTTTGAAGTTTTACGCTTAGATCTTTGATCCATTTAGAGTTAATTTTTGTGTATAGTGATAGGCAGGGGTCCTGTTTCAATCTTCTGCATGTGGTCAGCCAGTTTTCCAAGCACTGTTTACCGAATAGGTTCTCCTCTCCCCAGTGATTGTTGGAGGAGGCTTTGTCAAAGATGAGTTGGTTGGGGAATTGAGGCTTTGCTTCTGGAATCTCTATCCTGGTTTGAAGTCTGGAAGTGTGATACCTTTCTTTTGCTAAGGATTGTTTTGGCTATTCATGTTCATTTGTTTCCAATATGAATTTCTGTATTGTCATTTTCAGGTCTGAGAAGAATGATGTTGGTAACTTAATGGGTATTGTGTTGAATCTGTAGATTGCAATTGGTAGGATGAACATCTTAACAATGTTGATTCTTCCTCTCCATGAGCATGGAATATTTTTCCATTTGTTTGTGTCTTCTTGGATTTATTTGAGCAGTGTTTTGTAGTTCTCGTTGTAAAGGTCTTTCACTTCTCTGGTTAGGAAGATGTTGAGGTATTTCATTTTTCTGTAGCTATTGTGAATGGGATTGTGTTTTTCATTTGGGTCTCTGCCTGTTTGTTGTTGGTGTATAGGAATTCAATTGTCTTTTGCACATTTATTTTGTACCCTGAGACTTTGCCAAAGTCCTTTATCAGTGCAAGCAAGTTTTTGACAGATTCTCTTGGAATTTCAAGGTATAGGATATCATCAGCAAAGAGGGATACCTTGACTTCTTCTTTTCCTATTTGGATACCCCTGATTTCCTTCTCTTATCTAACTGTCTGAGCTAGGACTTCCAACACAATGTTGAACAAGAGGGGTAAGAGTGCGCAGCCTTGACTTGTTCCAGTTTTCAGGGGAAATGTTTTCAGTTTCTGTCCATTTAGCAATATGTTAGCTGTGGGTTTATCATAGATGGCACTTACTATTTTGAGGTATGTTCCTTCTATACCTAGGTGTTTGAGGGTTTGTATCAAGAAGGGATGCTGGATTTTATCAAAAGCTTTTTCTGCATCTAATGAGATAATCATGTGGTTCTTGTTTTTACATCTGTTGATGTATTTAATTACATGTATGGTCTTGCAGATGTTGAACCAGCCCTGCATCCTGGGGATGAAGCCTACTTGGATGATTTTTGAGATGTGTGTTTGGATCAAATTTACTAGAAGCTAGTTGAGGATTTTTGCATCTATGTTCATAAGGGATATTGGCCTGTAGTTCTCTTTTTTTGTTGTATCTTTACCTGCATTGGGTATCAGTGTGATGTTAGCTTCATGAAATGATTTGCGGAGAATTCCACTTTTCTCAATTGCCTGGAATACTTTCAATACGATTGGTATCAGGTCCTTGTACATTTTGTAGAATTCTGCTGGAAAGCCATCTGGTCCAGGGCTTCTTTTTGTAGGTAGTTTTCTTATGACAGAGTCAATTTCCTGGGTTGTTATTGGTCTATTTAGTCTCAATTTCTTCTTGTTTCAACCTGGGAGGTAGTGTGATGTCAGAAAGTCCTCCATTTCATTTAGGTTATCAAGTTTGTTCCCATACAGGTGTACATAGTAATCTCTGATAATCTTTTGTATTTTTTCCGGGTAAGTTGTGATTTAACCTTTTGTATTTCTGATTGTATTTATTTGGGTTTTTTCTTGGTCATTCTGCCTAGGAGTTCATCAATCTTGTTAATTCTTTCAAAGAACCAGCTTTTTGTTTTGTTGATGTTTTCTATGATATTTTTGTCTTCTATGTCCCATATTTGGGCTCTTATTTTTGTGATTTGGATTCTTCTGCTAAAGTTGGGGTTTTGGTGGTCTTCTCTTCCCAGCTTTCTTAGGTGATTTGTTAGGCTCTCCACTTGTGATCCTTCCATAACCCCTTTGAACCCCTCGGCTCCATAATTGGTCTTTTATCCTGGCTCTAAATGACTCTTCATGTCAGTGTGCTTTTCTTCAGGGCTCTTTCCACAGCCTCAAGAAGTAGATAAGCATCAGAGTGGGAGGTACTATAAGAAATAAAAGAGTTAAAAATAAATATGGATCAAGTCCTTAGGCTCTGTGTGGCTCTCAACCAGAAGCCCTAAACAAGTCTGTGTGTCAGGACTGGGCTTGCATTCTGGCTTTGTCCATAATGGTGTTCTGGGACTTCGGTCAGTTCCTTCATTTGTTAAATGAGGGGATCGGACCAGGTGATCTCCATATCCCTTCCAATTCTGATATTTTTTTCCTGTGGCATTTTCCTTGTATGATGAATTTAATAAATTATGTATGTCTCCTTGAAAAAAAAGAAAAAGAAAATTTCAAAAACAAATACAAAAAACAACCAACCAACAAAAATCCTTCCCTCTTGTGGCAGGCTCTGGAATTGTTCCTCTAATCAGGTCTCTCCTGCAGAGCCACCTCTTTCACTCTCTCCTCAGGGAATGAAGCAGGGAAGGAGGAGGAACAGTGGAGATGGGTGGGGCTGCAGGCCTTCCCTCCCACTCTCCTATGGTCAGGGAGATCTCTGGTGGGGATGTACAAGATAGTCTCTTCCCCAGGTATGTATTCTCACCGGGGGTGCCCCACTCAGGCCTATCCTGGATTGGAGTTCTTCTGTTGCCACTGATGTCCAGGTTCTGCCTGGGTTTGTCCCTCTCAGTCATGGCCCAGCTGTGTGGGTCTGAAGTTCAGAGCATTGCTGGGGAGGAGGGGGTTTGGGTCAGCCACTGATCTCTTTGGACTCACCACTGATCTCTTTGGACTTCTTCCTCATCCTTTTCTGGCCACACCCTTTGTCCCAAGGCTGGATCAGGGTAGGGGGTGGGGCACCTGGAACTCAGCACTTGTCAGGTCCCTCTGAAAGTTTGTACGCTCAGGATATTCCCTCTGGGCCACAATCAATCCCTGAGTACTTGATCTGCCAGTCACAGAGATTGGGTCTGTTGCTCCATGGTGAGCAAGTCAAAGTACTTTCCTGCCCCACCTTCAAGATGGTGGTGGGGTGCCTCTCTTGTCCTCTTCCATAGGAACTTGCCTCTGGACTCCCTCTGCAGCCCCTGCCAGAGTCCTGCCAGGTGTTGAAGTGGTGAGGCAAAGCCAGGAGCCGGCAGTCTCTCTCTCCTACTTCAATGGTGAAGGAGAGCCTGGGGCAATAGTTTCTCCCCACCGCTTTTTCTTTAGTATGTTGTTTGGCTCTTGTCTGCTGAGTAAATATATTTGTATTTAAGAACACAATTTTGAATTATATAGAAGAAAATTCTCCTTAAAAGTATCAACTTTTAAGCATTAGAGCATATGATTAGAGCCAACCATTGATTCTTCTTGCCTGGTAATGTTTAGACTTTCTTTAATATTATTTTTATACACATAAAACACTCACTATTTACTGAGCAAAAACTTCTGTCTGTTTAAAAAAAAACAATGGCGCTCATGTTCTGTGACCTGGGAAGAGTCAGGGATGAAGCAGAGAAGCTGCAGTACCAGCTGTTGCACCAGGGGCCTGGCCACTTGCTCACGAGCCCCACTTAGTCTCTCCAAGCATTTTCTTCCCAGGGAGGGTTTGTTGATTAAAAAAAAAAAAAGAAAATAGCGCTCAGCTTCTGCGTCCCGGGAATCGCTAGGGTCCAAGCCCAGCCACTGTGGCACCAGCCACTGCACCAGGAGAGCCCTGGCCACTAGTCACCTAGCCCTCACTCAGTCAACCACTCACACACCCACTCACTCACCAGCACGAAAACAATATTTTTCCATAAACTCACTCACACACACAGGGACTCACATTGTCCAACTGGCTCGGCCGCCATCTTCCCCCAAACTTCAATTTTAACAATTTTAATACACCTTTACCAATCATACATTCTTTTTTTGAGTTGGAGTTTCACTCCATTGCCCAGACTGTAGTGCAGTGGCATTCTCATGGCCACCCCAGTGTCAACCTGCTGGGTTCAGGCAATCCTTCCGCCTCAGCCTTCCAAATAGCCGGAACTACAGGTGCGCGCTACCACGCTCGGCTAATTTTTGTTTGTTTGTTTGTAGAGATGAGGTCTTTTGAAGTTGCCCAGGCTGGTCTCAAACCCGTGGGCTCCCACTTCGGCCTCCCAAAGTATTGAGATTACAGGTTTGAGCCACCGTACCTAGCCAATCGTACATTTTTATAGGATGCTTTTATTTTATCATGTGCTTTAAATATAATTTTCCAAAAAAATTTTTTTGCCTGTGTATTTTTTTAAAATATATTTTATTTTATTTTAAAGATGTGGGGTACAATTCAGGATTAGGTATACATGTGGACATGGTATAGATAAAAAGTTTGGGCCTCCCTTTGGTCCCCACTTTGCCTGGTTTAATATCAAGTGCGCTAATTTTACTAAAAGTTTAAAGTTGCAGATTTAGCAATTTATAAAAAATATCTGTCATGTAGCTTAACTGGCAAACTTAATCATCATTTCTAAACCAATTGGCTAGATTATATTTGTATTGTCTCAAAAAAGATTTCATTTTTCAGCTCAATAAATATGTCAATACTCATCCCCATGATAACCTTCTCAGTTGTAAATTCTAACTCTAGGAAGGACAGAGATGGAAAGATAGATAGAACATGCAAGTTTGCTATGAGTTTACCACCAAGATGAAATAAGATGATATACAACTCAATATTTCTTCTAGTACTTTTTTTTTTTGCTTTCACAGAATTCTCCCTCAGGAGTGATGTATTCTTTGACAATTGTCAGGATATGGAAACATGAAGTCATTAAAAGAAAATTGTCATCATACCTGCCATCCCACTACAAATGATCCCAATATCCCCAAATCAGCCAAAACATCCTGTTTCTAATGTCAAGTTTCACCCTTAATAGAAATATATATAAAGTGCAGAGTGATAAGAAATCCTACCATGGATACATGGTACATTAATTAAAGGTGTCATCTTAATATTTTAGTAACATAAATCTTTTTGGCTGATTTGTGAAGCTTTTGGGTTCCTAATCTATAATAGTACTTTTAAGTATATAAAAATATAGTTTGCTTTTGCAGAAACTGATAACCTGCTTCTAAATTCATATGGAACTGAAAGGGATCCAAATAGCCAAAACAGTCTTGAAAAAGATTAACAAAGTTGAACCACTTATACTTCCAAATTTCAAAACTTCCAAATTTCAAAACTTAGTACAAAGCTATAGCAATCAAAATAGCATGGTACCAGTATGAGGACAGACATATCGATCAATGGAATATAATTGAAGGTCCAGAAGAAATATTTTAAATATTTTCAGTTGAGTTGTTATCAAGGGTACCAAGACAATTCAATGAAGAAAGACTATTTTCAACAAATGGTGCTGGGACAACAGGACATATATAATGAAGTAGGCCTCCTTCTTCATACCATACACATAAACTAACTTAGTGGAAAATAGACCTAACTATAAGAGATAAATCCTTAAAAACCTAGGAGTAAATCTTTGTGACCATGGATTAGACAATGATTTCATAGATATGCACCAAAAGCACAAGTGACAAAACAGATATGATTTATAAGTTGGGCTTAATCAAAATTAAAAACTTCTGTGCTTCAACATATACAATCAAGAAAGTGAAAAGACAACATACAATATGGGAGAGAATATTTACCAATCATAGATCTAATAAGGGACTGGTATCCATACACATGAATAATGTTACAACTCAATAATACAAAGACAGTCCAGTTTTTTAAATGGGCAAAATATATGAAATGACATTACTCTGCAGGGAGACAGCCCACAGAATGGGAAAAAATATTTTCCAACTGCATATCTGACAAAGGCCTAATATCCAGGATCTACAAGGAACTCAAATGTGCTGAAAGGAAAAAAACAGCCCCATTAAAAAGCAAGCAAAAGACATGAATAGACACTTCTCAAAAGAAGATATACAGGTAGCCAACAGATACATGAAAAAGTGCTCAGCCTCAGTAATCATCAGACAAATGCAAATCAAAACCACACTGAGATACCACCTAGTCCCAGTAAGAATGGCCATCATTAATAAAACAAACAACAGATGCTGGTGAGGATGTGGAGAAAAGGGAACGCCTCTACACTGCTGGTGGGAATGAAAACTAGTTCAAACTCTATGGAAAACAGTGTGGCAATTTCTAAAAGATCTAGACATTGACTTTCCATATGACCCAGCAATCCCACTACTGGGAATATACCCAGAGGAATTCATATCATTCTACAGAAGATACCTGTACACGCATGTTTATTGCAGCACTATTCACAGTAGCAAAAACATAGCACTAACCATGCTGCCCATCGAAACTGGACTGAATTTTAAAAATGTGGTACATATGCACAATGGAATATTATGAGGCCATAAAGAAGGACAAACATATGGACTTTGCAGCAACTTGGATGGATTTCGAGTCTATCATACTAGGTGATCTATCACAGAAACAAAGAACAGAGTACCACATGTTCTCACTCATATGCAGACCCTGGATATTTATCATAATACTATAAGAAAGGGATTGGCAGTAGTGGGATACTACCAGGATTGGGGGTGGGGGTGGGGACACAATATCAATAAGGGTACCTCATCTCAAACCAGGCAAAGTGGGGACCAAAGGGAGGTCCAAATTACCTGTACTAGGTCCACTTTTATACCTAATTCTGAATTGTACCCCACATCTTTAAAATAAAATAAAATAAAATTTTAAAAAAGAAATGACATTTCTCCAAGATACACACATGGCTAATGAGCACATGATAACATTCTTAACATCATTTAGCATCAGGAAAATGTAAAATAAAACCAGAATGAGATACCCAAAAGAAATTTACAATGCTAATATTGGTATTTCTCTCCCCACCTGATATCTCAGTTACTCAGAGAAGGTAGTATAATGTAATCATCTTGGTGATCCATCGGTAGATGATTCAAAATCCTCTAATAAATCTTGTTTTTTTTAAAAAAAAAATTAGATTACCTTACTCAATGACTTTATTAATTTCCTTTTCTTTCCTTTTTTTTTTTTTTACAATAGTTTTTAATGCTGGATTGATTTATCTTGAAATGGCAGGCAACTGCAGCTGCAGACCTCAGTCTATGGTACATATCAATCAATTCAACTTTTTATTGTAATGTCATGGCTTTTTTTCTTGACACTTCATATGGGTCTTCTGGTGTTATTCAAGGAGAGGATCACTTTTACTGCAATATGCAATTTACTGGAGAGGCAAATGGCTCATACAGAGATAATAAGCACCTCATGGTAGTTTAAGGAATATACACAACACCTGAACTCACTGCAATAGCATCAGGAGGTGGCTACAAAATTATTACAATAGTACAGTACATACTATAGTTAATTTTATGCAGCTATTATTTAATATGGTATCTTTACATTTGTTTACATTTCCCTAGACTGAGGATGTGGCACCATGTACAATTTATAAGTATGTGCTAAGTTTTGATAAATTTTAACTTTTTATAATAGGGTTGTACACATTTTATGGTAACAAATGATACAATAGACTAGCATCTATGTATATTTTATGCCTTCATGAAATATTTAAGTTTTTCTTAATTTTTCAATATTCCTAGGCTACAGTGGTTCCTCTGCAAGCTACTTCAAATTGTCAAAAATCTCTAAAAAAATTTCCAACATATTCCCTTTTTAAAAATCTTGTATCAGTCAGGCATGGTGGCTCACATCTGTAATCTCAGCATTTTGAGGCCAAGGCAAGAGAATTGCTTGAGTCCTGGAGTTCAAGAACAGCCTGGGCAACATAACAAGACCATGTCTCTCTTAAAAAAAAATCCACATGAGTGGACCCATGCATAGCTCAAACACATGTTCAAGGATCAACTGTCTTAAAAACTACTGAAATATATACTTTACAAGATGAATCTTGGCCAGGCTCGGTGACTCAGCCTGTAATACCAGCACTTTGAGAGGCTGAGGCAAGTGGACTGCCTGAGCCTGTGGGTTCGAGATCCACCTGGGCAACTTGGTGAGATCTCATCTCTACAATAAACCAAAAATTAGCCAAGTGTGGTAGTGCACGCCTGTAGTTCCAGCTACTTGGAAGGCTGAGGTGGAAGGATTGCTGGATTCCAGCAGGTAGAGACTGTGGTGGCCAGGAGCATGTCAGTCTGGGCAACAGAGTGAGACTCCAACTAAAAAAAAAAAGACATGAATCTTATGGTGTGTGGACTATATCTCAATAAGACTGTTGCTAAAAATAAACTCATAGAAGGAAACAGGAACAAATCTTCATGATATTATGTTAAGCAATGGTTTCTTAGATTAGGATAGCAGAAGCACAAACAACAAAAGAGAAAATAGATAAATTGGGTTACATCAAAATAAAATATATAGAATTACAAAAGAAAGAAATCATATTGAAATAAAGTTATCAAAATAAAAAAACAAATTCATGATATGGTAATATATGTGTTTATTAACTCACTAAATAACAAAATCTAGCAGTGGACCCAATAAGTACCTAATTTTAATCTAGAGGCTTTATTTTTATTTTGAACTTATTGCTCACTCGACCCAAAGCCATTTAGTCCCTTCTATAAAAGACAGAATTATCTCCAATGTATCCATTAACAGCTGATTTGTATCTCTTATTCAGAAACAGGCAGTGGGGAATCTCAAAAATCAACAGAATCTTCTACTTCAATGGTTCTTAACCATTTTGGGAAGTGCAGACTCCTTTGAGAATAGAATGAAAGATGAGAAAAATGCAAAACACTCGATATTTTACATACAAGTTTAATAGACCATTGACTCCATTAACTTCATCAAATCAAGTTTAAAAATCCCTGTTCTAATGAATGTCATTCTTGAACTCAATCTGCTAATCCTTTAATATGATAGCTAAGCACTGCTGCCTACATAAGCAAAATGAAAACCTTCACAGAATATCTGAAAGACCAAGGAGTCAATTATAGGATTTATTGACAAACTGAATGTTCACTCAAAAACCACTCTATGTCAACTCTGTAAAGCCTAACTCTCCTTTTTAAGATCCTATGAGATTTGAAAATTAAGTTCATAAACTCATCCTAGAAAAAGTGCTATATAGCTCATTGATGAATATCACTATGGTCACCTCTGGAGTCTACCCATGAAAGCAATCATGGAACTCTTTTTTTGGAATGGCCATCAGAGCTGTCATCATATTACCCTTGATGTCCTGAATGTCATAAAAATGTCTTCCTTTCAATATTTGTTTTTTCTTTGGGTAAAGAAAAAAATCATTGGGGGCCAGGTCAGGTGAGTAGAGAGGGTGTTCCAATACACTTATTTGTTTACTGGCTAAAAACTCCCTCACAGTGCTGTGTGAGCTGAAACATTGTCGTGATGCAAGAGCTCTTTTGGGACCATCTTTGCACATAACCTTTCTCATGTCAAGACTTTCAATTAAGATTTTCCTAATTGTTTCTCTATCAATTTTATTTGGTCTGCTATGCTTCTCAGTTGATTTTGATGCACAATTCGATTAATTTTTGCAATGTTTTTTATCAGTTCTGCTCATTACTGGCTGTCCTGACCTCTCTTCATCAGTGATGCTTTCTCTCACCTCAGAAAAATGTTTAATCCATTTGTACACTGCCATTTTCTTCATGGCATTAACCCCATAAACTTGGACTAGCATGTCCTTGATCTCACTTCCACTCTTGACAAGTTTAACAAGAAATTTAATATTTGTCTGTTACACTAATTCAAACTCTGACATTTTCATGACAACAGCTCTGATGGCCATTTCAGAAAAAGGAGTTCCAAAATTGCTTTGATGGATAGACTAGGCACTGGCTTCAGTGCATAGCTTCCCAAGGGGAGTACTTTGAAGATGACCATTGTGATATTCAGCAATGAGGTATGTAGTACTTTTTCTAAGATGAGTTCAAAAACGTAATTGTCAGACCTCACATGCTAATAAAGAGGTTTTTCAGGCTGGGCATGGTGGCTCACACTTGTAATCCCAGCTCTCTGGGCTCCCAGGAGGATTGCTTGAGCCCAGGAGTTTGAGACCAGCCTGGGCAATATAGCGAGAGCTCATCCCTACAAAAAATTTAAAATAAAAAAATTAGCTGGATGTGGTGGTACATGTCTGTCGTCCTGGCTACTTGGGAGACTGAGATGGGAAGATGGCTTGAAGGTTCGGGAGTTCAAGTCTGTGGTGAGCCATGATCATGCTACTGCACTCCAATCTGGGTGACAGAGTGAGACCCCAACTTGAAAGAAGAATGAGAGAAAAAAGGAAAGAAGAAAGAAAGGAAGGAAGAAGGGAAGGAAGGAAAAGAGAGAAGAAAGAAACTTTCATTTTTGTCCTTATACTGTAGGCTTTTGACAGAGGAGGCTATATTATTTCTGTACTCCAGAACACATTTTTCCCAGAGTATCTACAACATTTCCAGGTTGGAAAACGTTGTCTCTTCAGATATATTCAATTTCTTTTGTCAGAACATCTAAAATATGATAACTGATTCAAGTTGTTTCCCTTTTTTATTTAACTGCCAAGAAAGCTTGAGCTAAATTTAGTACCCAATAATGTACTATTTCTGCCTCCACAAGATGATCTCTTTTATATGTAACTTCATTAGTTTCCTGTTGCTGTTGTAACAAATTACCACAAACTTGGTGTTTTGAAATAATGCAGATGTGTTATTTTACAGTTCTTGATGTCAGAAGTCTGAAATGGGTCTCACTGAACTAAAATCAAGGTGTTTGCCTGACCTTTCTGGAGTCACTAGCACAGAATCCATTCCCTTGCCCTCTTCAGCTTCTAGCACCTGCCTGCATTTCTTGGCTCATGACCCCTTCTATCTTCAAAGTCAGCAATGGCTGGTTGAGTCTTTCTCATATGGCATCACCATGACATTGACTCTCCTGTCTGCCTTTTTCAGTTGCAAGTAATTACATTGGCCCACCTAGATGATGTAGGATAATCTCTTCATCTCAGAGTCAGTTGGCTAACATCCTTAATTCTATCTGTAACTTTAAGTCTCCTTTTCCATATAACATAATGTTTTTAGTTTCCCAGGCTTAAAAGGAGGACAGTGTTAGGGACCATTATACTGCTTACCACATGAAGCATCTTATTTGACATTGTGTTAAGAATTGGTGGGTATAAATCATAAATTACTGTGGCCCCTATATATAAATGATGGGAGCTCAAGGAAATTATTTCCTTGAAATATTTGAAAGAAAATTGCCAATATCACGATATTTCATTCCAAATATTACAGCATATGTTCTATTACATTATCTCAATGTCATTATCACACTTGAGAAATTTAACATAGATATGCATTAATAATTATTAATTTGGAGTTCATATTCAAGTTTTCCTCATTTTCTCCAACATGTTCTTTACAGATGATCAAGAACTACTCATCGCATTTAATTATCATGCCATTTTTAGTCTCTTTTGGACTAGAATAATCCCTTTGCCTTTTAAATTATTTTATTTTAATTTTTGGTTAATGACACTGACAATTTTTAAGAGTACAGGTCAGTTGTCTTGTCTCAATTTGGATTGTCTGAAAGTTTCCTCATAATCAGATGCAGGTCAAACACTTTGGCAGGGTATAATATATTGATGAAGTATTACTCCTTCCTGATATCCATTTTAGATGCTCAGCATAGGGATGACCAGCATGACCCCATGGGAATATCATTGAAGACCCAGACATTTAGTAAAGGAAACTAATATAAAACAACAACAAAAACAACAAGATTTACTCGTACATTTTGAGTCATCTAGTGATGGATCTCCAAAATGATTATATTATGCTTCCTTCTCTGAGTAACTGGGATCCCAGGTGCGGAGAAAAATATCAATATCAGGACTGTAAATTTATGTTTCTTTTTAAGAACTATTCTACCAATACTCTCTCCCTCTACCTTTTATGACTTAAGTCTTTGGAAAAAATTAAAAGGATTCCCTCTCCTCAAAAAGAGTGATGAAGAACCACTTCAAGAATGGAAAATAACCAAAATAAAACCAACTACTCCATAAAAGCAAGAAGAATGACACAAGTTATCAAAATCAACACTTTCAGAACTCCAAAAGTTAACCAAAGGTTTGCAACAACCTGAGGAGCTTTTATTACAGAAAATGTTTAAACCACAATAAGAACAGTACATTTTGTGGTGCTTAACCTTGCTTTATTATCACCTCCCTTTATTCTGCTTTACTGCATATCCTTCAAAACCAGAAGTCTTGGAACCATGGTATCTGTGAAAAACAGTATCCTTGTACCCACTGGAAAAGGTAGAAGAGGTTTGGAGCACTCAAAAAATCCCATCCCAGATAACTGACCCATTTGAGTTGTCTGGCAGCCCCCTGGAAAAGTCCCATAGACAGGGTTTATTTTATGTTTTTGGTGACCTGACTCAGAGCTCATTCAGGAAGGAAAGTAGTATCCCTAAGATGTTCACTTTTTTAAAGGGGCAATTATTTAACAACACAGAAACCTGGCTGGTCTAGGGGGCTTTGAAAACTTTCAACATATTCCTAGGGATCTAGAAGGCTACGTGCATCCCCAGAAAGATCTGAGAAGGCCATACTCTTTTCCCTCTGGCTAACCTTGAGCTCTGAACAGGCAGTAAGAAAAGGCTAAGGCAGAGTTTTAAACTGAAGGAACATTGAAGGTGTGTCATAATGCATGAGCCCCCTAGCAAAGAGTGGGAGACTTACTGATTCAAGACATTTATTAAAATCTCTATGTAATCATTAGTTGAGCACTAGGTTAACTGAAAAAAGGCTTCAATGGCTTCATATGACAAGTACAGACAACATAATAAGTAAAGGAAAGTCACTAAATAAATACCAACAAAAACAAAATGTGAAGAGATGGGCTCAGATTTTCAGTGTAGTCACATTATATTGTTTAAAATATGTAGCTTTAAAACAAAAAGTTACAAAACATACAAAAAAGCAGGGAAGTATGACCCATGTACCCCCCAAAAAAAGCCAATAAAACTGCCCTTGAGAAAGCCATAATGTTGGATTTTCTAGATAAAAACTTTAAACCAGCTATTTAATTATGGCCAAAGAACTAAAGGAAATCATGACAAGAATTAAAGAAAAGTATAAAATTATTAAAAAAAGAATCAAATTTAAATTCTGGATTTGAAAAGCACAATAAAATAATTAAAAAGTCACAGATATGAACTGGCACAAGAAAGAAACAACAAACTTGAAGATAGATAAATTAAGATTGTCCTGTCTGGGAACCAGAAAGAATGCAGGATGAAGAAAAACAAACAGGGCCTCAAAAAATTGTGAAACCATCAAATGTGTCAATACACATATAACTGAAGTTATAGAAGGAAAGGATAAAGGGAAAGACAAGAAAGGATATTTGAAGAAATAATGACAAAAACCTCCTACATTTGATGAAAAAATTAATCTACACATGAGACCTCAAATAACTCCTAGTAGGATAAATACAAAGAGATTCACATTACAATCAAACTGTTAAACACAAAGATAAAAAATTTTGAAAGCAGCAGAGAAAAATGACTATATCATGTCCAGGGAGATCCTGTAACAGTTGGTTTCTTGTCAGAAACCATGGGCATTAGAAGAGATTGTGATGACATGTACAAAATGATTTTTTTAAGCTAGTGTCTCATTCTGTGGCTCAGGCTGGAGTGCAGTGGCATGTTCACAGTCATCCCAGCATTGATATGCTGGGCTCCAGCGATTCTTCCACCTCAGCCTTCCAAGCCAGAATTACAGGCATGTGCTACCACATCTGGCTGATTTTTGATTTATTGTAGAGATGAGGTCTCACCAAGTTGTCCGGGCTGGTCTTGAACCCACAGGCTCAGGCAATCCACTCGCCTTAGCCTCCCAAAGTGCTGGGATTACAGGCTGAGCCACTGAGCCTGGTCATGTACAAAATGATTAAAACAAAAAACTACCAATCAAGAATTCTATATCCAGCAAAACTATCCTTAAAGGACAAAATGGGATTTATCTGGGAAATGCAAAGTAACCCATCATATGAAAAGTTTGGGAAAAAAAACCATGATTATATCAATTCATGCAGAACAAGGATTTGACAAACTTCAACATACATTTGTGTCTTTTAAAAAAAAAGGTTTCATGGAAGGCTGAGGCAGAAGCATCACCTAAGCCCAGCAGGTTGATGCTGGGGTGGCCATGAGTGTGCCACCGCACTCCACCCTGGGTGACAGGGTGAGACTACAACTCAAAAAAAAATGTGTCACCTGGGTTTAGTGGCTCACATCTGTAATATCAACATTTTGAGAGGCTGAGGCATGAGGACTGCTTGAGGCCAGAAGTTTTAGACTAACCTAGACAACATAGCAAGACTTCATTGCTACAAAAAAAATTTTTTTTAGTTAACCAAGTATAGTGGCATGTGCCTATAGTCCCAACTACTTGGGAGACTGAGGAAGAAGGATCAGCTGAGCATAGGAGGTCGAGACTACAGTGAGCCATGATCAAGCCACTGCACTACAACCTGCACAATAGAGTGAGACCCCAACACAAACAAACAGACAAACAAACAAAGTCTCAACAAACTAAGAACATAATGTAACATTCACAACCTAATATAAGGTACCTACAAAAATGACAGCTAACATCAAACTTAATGTTGAAAAATTGAAAGCTTTTTGTCTAACATCAGTAACAAAGATAGTATAGCCATTCTCACTACTTCTATTCTACATCGTGCTGATGATTCTTGAAAGTGCAATAAGGTAAGAAAAAAAACCCTAAAAATATACAGTTTGGGAAGAAAAGAAAATTATCTGTATTTGAAAATGATACAATCCTATGTAAAGAAAATTCTAAAGAATTTACCAAAAAGTCTCCTAGAACTAAAAATTAGTTTAACAAGGCCACATAATACAAGATCAACACACAAAGATCAATATATGCTAGCAATAAACAATTAGAAACTGAAATTTTAAAATATGGTACCTACTATGGTGTGAATGTTTATATCTCCCCCAAATTCATATGCTGAAAACCTAATCACTAGTATGATGGTATTAAGTGGGCCTTTGGGAAATGATAAGATTATGAGGGCAGAGATTTCATGAATGGACTTAGTCTCCTTATAAAAGAGGCCCCAGAGAGTTGTTTTGCCTCCTCTTTTTCACCATATGAGGTTACAGCAATAAGATGGCCCTTTCCAGACACCAAGTCTGCTGGCACCTTGATCTTGGACTTCCCAGCCTCCAGAACTGTGAGAAATACATTTCTGTTGTTTACAAGCCACCCAGATATGGTATTTGTTGTTATAGCAGCCCAGAAGAACTACAACAGTATCATTGCTACAAAGAAAATGAAATACTGTTGTAAAAGTTTAACAAAACATGTACAGGACCTGTACACTGAAAACTGTAAGATGATGAAATAAATGACATACTTTGTGGGCTGGAAGACTCAACAGAATAGAGATATTAATTCTTCAAAAATTGATTTATAGGTTAATAAAATCCCTATCAAAATCTTAGCAAGCTTCTTTGCCAAAATAGATGGGATTCTTCTAAAATGTATATGGAAAGGTACAGGCCTTAGAAGAGTTAAAATAATTTTGATAGAGAAAATTAAAGCAAGAGGACTTACTCTACCCAATTTTAACAATTACTATATACCTACCATCATCAAGACTGTGGTATTATGGAGAGAAGGGCATATAGATTAAGGTAGCAGAACAGAGAATTCAGACATAAAGGCACACAAATGTCCCCAACTGATTTTTTCCTTCTGCATTTTGAAAAATTTTAACAGTTTCATTTATATATAATTCATATACCATAAAATTTACCCTTTTAACCTGTAAAATTCGGTTGTTAGTATATTCACATATATGTGCAGTCATTACCACTATTTAATTCCAGAACATTTCTCATTCCAAAATGAAACCCCATACCCACTAGTACTTACTCCCTATTCCCCTTTTCCACAAGTCCCTGGAAAGCAATAATCTACTTTCTTTTTCTATGGATTTGTCTATTCTGACCATTTTATAGAAATGGAATCATAGAATACAGCTTTTTGTCACTGACTGGCTACTTTCACTTAGCATAATGTTTTCAAAGTTCACCCATGTTATAGCATATATAATTCCTTCATTTATTTTTAGTGTTGGATAATATTGCATTGTATGAATATACATTTTGTTTATCCATGTATTGGTTGACAGACATTCGGGTTATTTTTATTCAGTGGCTTCTTAAAAATGCTGCTATGAACATTTGTATACACATTTTTGAGTGGTCATATGTTTTCCTTTCTCTTGGCTATAAACTAAAACTAAAAGTGGAATTATTGGGTCATATGGCAACTGTATGTTTAACCATTTGAGGAACTATCAGACTGTTTATACTAAAGTGGCTATACCATTTTACATTCACACCAGCAGTGTATGAAGGGACCAATTTCTCTATATTGTCACCAACACTTTTTATTATCTTTTTAAAATTTTAGTTATCCTAATGGGTATGAGTTGTTATCTCATTGAAGTTTTGATTTGAGTCTCCCTAATGACTAATGATGTTGAGAATATTTCCATGTGCTTGTTGGCTATTTGAATATCTTCTTTAAAGGAATGTCAATTCAAATGCTTTGTCTACTTTTAAATTGATTTATTTGTCTTTTTATTGTCTAGTTGTAATTATTCTTTACAAGTACCTTATCAGATATATGATAATTATTTTTTCTCATTCTGTAAGTTGTGTTTTCTTTTTCTTTTTCTTTTTTTTTTTTTTTTTGAGTTGGAGTCTCACTCTGTCGCCCAGACTGGAGTGCAGTGGCATGCTCTTGGCCACTGCAGCCTCGACCTGTTGGGCTCCAGTGATCCCTCCACCTCAGCCTTCCAAGTAGCTGGAACTACAGGCACGCACTACCACGCCCAGCTCATTTTTCGATTTATTGTAGAGATGAGGTCCCGCCAAGTTGCCCAGGCAGGTCTCGAACCTGCGGGCTCAGGCAATTCACTCATCTTGGCCTTCCAAAGCACAGGATTACAGGCTGAGCCACCAAGCCCGGCTTTCTTTTTCTTTATGGTGTCCTTTGAAGTACAGAAGTTTTTTAATTTTAATGAAGTCCAATATACCTATTTTTTCCCCCTTTGGCACTTGGCTTTTGGTGTCACATTTAAGACACCATTACTTTTTTTAATCCAAGGTCAGAGAGATTTACCCTTAAGCTTTCTTCTTAGAATTTTATAGCTTTTATTTATTAAATGTAGGTCTAGAATTCATTTTGATTAAGTTTTTATCTGGTGTGAGGTAGGAGTTCAACTGCATTCTTTTGAATGGGGATTTCTATAGTTCAATATGCCCAAATTGATTTTTGACAAAGCTGTAAAAGTGATTCGATGGAGGAATGAGAACTTTTCGAGCAATGGTATCAGAACAATTGTTAACTCATATGTTTTAAAAAAAACCCTCAACATGAAGCTCTTCTCTTATACAAAAATTAACTTAAAGCGAATCATAGAGCGAAATGCAAATCTTACAACTATAAAAACTGTGAGGAAAACATAGGAGAACATCTTCATAACCTTGAGTTAGCTAAAGAGTTTCTAGGTATGATATAAAAAGTACACTCTATTAAAAGATTGATATGTCACATCTGACAAATGGGTTGTATATAAAATATATATGTACATACATGCGCACACACACACACACACACACACACACACACACACACACACACACATATATTTTAAACTCTCAATACCCACCTGTAAGAAAACAAACCACCCAATAAAAGTGGGCAAAAGATCTGAAAAAGCACTTTATCACAGAAAATATATAGATGGTAAATAGGTATATGAAAAGATGCTCAACATCATTAGCCATTTGGGAAATGCAAATTATAAACATAGTGAGATTCCACTACCTATCTGTTAGGATGATTAAACTTCAAAAACTCAACAAGCAAGGAAGAGGACATGCAGCAACTAATGGGAATGAAAAACAAGACAGCCACTGTGGAAAACAGGCAGTTCATTATATAATTAAACATACACTTACCACATGACCTAGCAATACCACTCCTAAATATTTAAGCTAGAAAAAATTAAACCTATGTTCAGACAAAAACTTGTACATGGTCATAGCAGCTTTATTTGTAATTTCTAAAAATTGGAAACAACCTAAATATTCTTCAATGGGTTAATGAATAACAAACCATGGTACATTCATGGTAAGACTGAATGGACTATTGAAACATATAAAACATAGGAACATAGGACTCTCAAAGATGTTATGCTGAATATAGTAAGCCAATCTCAAAAGGTTACCTACTATATGATTCAATTTATATGACATTCTGGAAAAGGTAAACTACAGGGACAGAGAACAGAGCAGCAGTTGTCAGAAGTTAGGGTTTGGGGAGAGTTTGGTTGCATATGGGGTAACATTAGGGAATTTTGGAGGGTGATGGAACTGTTATGGATCCTGACTGTGGTAGTAGTTATATCAGTCCACACAGGTCTTAAAACTCCTAGAAATGTACGCCAATAGGGGTGTGTGTGTGTGTGTGTGTGCGCATGTGTCTTGATTATGATGGTGGTTATATGGTATATGTACTTGTCAAAACTCATCAAACACTTTAAATGGTTGAATTTTATTCTGCATAAATTATACATCAATAAAGGTGAATTTTTTTGCAAAATAAAAGCCTCCCCACTACAATTCCACTCCTTAAAAATAACTATTAATGACAGTTTTGTGTATACCTGTTTAGAACATGTAAGCATATAATAGAAAATATTTTCCAGTTGTATAAATTTTATCATTGTACACAATTATATATTATGCTTTATATTGCTTTTTTCACTTAAAGGGCTCATATAACCAGGTGAATTGAGGACCAAAGGGAGGCCCAAACTTCCATCTGTACATTGACCACTTAAGCACCTAATCCTGAATTGTATCACACATCTTTAAAGTAGAGTAATTTGGCTGGGCTCATTTGGTTGGGCTCAGTGGCTCAGTCTAATTCCAACACTTTGAGAGGCCGAAACAAATGGATTGCCTGAGTTTGGCGAGACCATGTCTCAACAATAAATAAATAAATAAATAAATAAATAAATAAGCCAGGCGTGGTAGCACACACCTGTAGTTCCGGCTACTTGGAAGGCTGAGGCGGAAGAATCGCCAGAGCCTAGCAGGCCGACACTGGCTGTGAGTGTGCCACGGCACTCCAGCCTGGGCAACAGAGTGAGAACACAACTCAAACAAAAAAATAAAATAAAGTAATTTTTAAAAAGGCTTGTATAGATGTGTGTGTGTATATATGTATTCTATATATAAAAAGTTTATGGAACTACTATATTTTAATAATTATATGCCATTTTGTAGATGTGGCATTATTTAACCAGTCTCCTACTGTTGGCTATTTAGATTGTTGCCAGGCTTTTTACTATTACTAGCTGTGCTACAATGAACAGCCCTGTGCATACATCTTTTTACAAGTATATTGAATATATATTTCTAAGAGTAGGATTATTAAATCACAGGGCATGTGTAATTTGAATTCATATAGCTACTGACATACTGCCCTCAACAGAAGCAAGTAGAAAGTTTAGAATGAGACATGGGTATATTTTGCAATTTCCCATCCCAAATCCTTGAACTTCTATCTTTCATAGGATCATGCTGATATTGAGTGGAAGTTTGCAAGGACGAAGCTCTGGATGAGTTACTTTGATGAAGGTGGCACCTTGCCACCTCCTTTCAACATCATCCCCAGCCCCAAGTCATTTCTATACCTTGGTAACTGGTTCAACAACACCTTCTGCCCAAAAAGAGACCCTGATGGTAGACGGAGAAAGCACAACTTAAGAAGCTTCACAGTAAGTCTTTAAAATTGTATTTAAAAAAATATTTTTAAACAAAATCATTTCCTCCCTTCCATCCTTTGTGATACTCCCTATCTTAAACATCATAAACTCACTCCAGGGTACATATGCTTTGGGGCTCACCAGGCAAGAGTTTCTGTGTCATTTTCCAGTCCTAATATTTAGAAATATATTTAGATGGATGGGTGGGGAGGGTACTGGGAGACTGCTGATGTAACCTCTTTTCAATTACAGGAACGCCATGCTGACAGCCTGATTCAAAATCAACATTATCAGGTAAAGCTTTCTCACAGGGATGAAGCACAATTGTTGTTTGCCAATTTTATGGAGTAGAAACAAACTCCACTTATGTCTGGGCATGATCCTCTTTGACTGGGGTAGGAGGCTTGGCAAGGCTGCAAGTCATCAGAGGTTGAAGTGGCTCCTCAGAGTGGAATCACCTGCTTTATAAACCTATAAGCCCTTTAACACTACCTCAGCTTGATCAGTAACATCCATGACCTAGAAAGCTATCTTCCTTCAGATTAAATAAAATAGGATATGTAGTTGGTTGGTCAGTCAACAAATATTTGAGTATCTACCGCATATCAAACACTAAGCTAGACACTAGAGAAATCCCTATGAGCAAAGAAGACACAATCTTTCTGCTCATATGAAGTTTATTATCTAGCAGACATGAAAAACATTAAACATGTCATTACAAATACAGTTGACCCTTGAACAACAAGGGTTTGAACCGTGCAGGCCCACTTATACACTTTTTTACAACCAAACATGAATTGAAAATTCATTTGCGGGTTCTGCAAGGATGGCAGCAGGACTGAGCATGTGTGGATTTTAGTATATGGAAGGGGCCCTGGAACCAATCCCCCAAGTTTACTGGGGGATGACGGTATTAAAATTAAGTGATTACAAAGGTAAAACCTGCCATGAAGAAAAAGTAACGGGAACATATAAGAAGTAAGAAATATACAATAGAAGGAAACTAACCTCAATGAAGTAAAAGCTTATCTGAATGTAATTTAAGTCTTGGTAAATTACAAGATTTTAATCAAAGAAATAAACAATTTAGCATTTTATTAAAAAGCGACAAGCCTAATAAACATTAGGGTACTATTCCTATCAGTTAGAAAACAACCAAGTACACAGATATTTGGAACACCTCTTGAGAGTAATTCCTGCAGATCACAAATAAGAGGCAACCATCTCTCACCTTCCTGATCAAAAGAAAACCAAAGTAAAAAAATATTCTGCCAGGCCCGAAGGAAATCCATTCTTATTCTACAGTTCATTTCTCCTAACTTTGTTCCTTTTAGGCTATAACTAACAAAGAGAAACAGAAAATAGAGTATTTGGTATGTAACCCTTCTCTCACTACTCCTGCCTTCAATCCTTATTATTTCTACTACAATAAATCTTGGGCAAGATTCACTAGCCTTCATTTTTCTGCATCATAGTCCTCACAAAAAAATTGGTTCCTGCACATCTCAGTGACTTCTTCAAGTTCACATAGTAGCAGGAGTAACAAATATATCATTGACTATTATTACCAGAAGCCTTGAAATCAGCTTGAAGTAGAACTAAATTCTAATTTTGACATTTACTAGTTGTGTGACCTTAGGTGAGTCAGTTAGCCTCATTGAGCCTCAGCTTCCTCATCCGTAAAATGAAGATAATAATAAAACTTACATGTTTTGAAAATTGAGTGATTAATATGTATATTTGTATATGTGTGTGTGTTACCTGGAATAGTGCCTGACACATTGCAATAAGTGCTATCACCATTGCCATCACTAAAACAAATTGTAGTGACCTGTATTTCATTCCCCCAGAGGCTAAGTAAAAAGAGGCCATTCCTGTAAAAGAGAAGTGTGAATTAACTCCGAGAAAAATCTCTTCACTATGTAATTAGAAGATATTGAAATTGGCAGACTCAGTGCCTCTGAAGAAGACTTCCTCGACTTCATAATAGGAAGAAAAAAAGCTCTTATTTTACTAGGAGCATTAAAGTTTAATTCAGCCAAAAGGGAAAGGATATTAACTATAACAAATATTGACCATTCAAGAATTATTCCATTCATTATTCTATAAATGTGAATATATATGTTCCCTATGCTTAGGCAAAAAATTTTTCTTTAGGGTGAATTTGATTTTACCGGCCCATTCTACTGCCAAATTCAGAGTTATTTGAAATTCACAATATATGTTTAGTCAACGAATTTAACTTATTTTTTGAAAATCCTGTGAGGATTTTCATTGCAAAGATAGGTCTAAGCATGTTTTATTCCTTATATAGGTTTCTTATTTTACTGAGAGCCTAAGAAAGGAATTGAATGCCTTTTCATTTTTTTTTAATTCCAGGAAGTCATCAGGAATTTAGTCAAAAGATATGTGGCTGCTATGATAAGAAATTCCAAAACAAATGAGGGGTTAACAGAAGAAAATTTTAAGGTAATTTGATGGTTTAATTTCTCATTTCACATTTCTTAAGCATAATTTAATCGAATGGTGTTTGAAGTGATAGAATTTCACCTTCCTATAATATAGCAAAACCAGCTTCAATTCTTATTCTCAGAATTGTCTGTCATCCGGTAGATAGAGAAATTTTATTAATATCTGTCACAACACAATCAGTTTTATGAACAAAAGAAATCTGCCCTATAAATTATTTTAATATTCTGAGTGAGGTTCAGTGTGGGATTTGAATACTTTAAATGATGTGGCAAGGATGCACAGTGAGGGGAAAGAAAGCAAAAGGAAAATGCCCTACATAAAAGGTCTTCTTTACTTATCAAAAAAAAAATCTATTAAGTCTAAGGTCTTAAGAAATTCTACCATTAAACATTAAAATTCTCCTACTGTTGGCATTAGCCTACAACAACCATTCTCAATCACATGCAATTTTGTCACCCAGGCTGCATATCGGCAATGTAGGGAGATAGTTTTGGTTGTCACACTGGCATCTAGTGGGTAGACATAAGGTTGCTACTAAACATCCTACAGTGAGCAGGACAGTCTACCACAACAAATAATTATCCAGTCCATGACAGTAGTGCCAAGATTGAGAAACCCTATCCTAGAACACATGTATGTTTTCTAAGGCATACAGAAAAGTAATTATCCTAATCCTAGACATAGTTCCATCTGCTATGTGCCAAGCACTCTGCTAAGTGCTGGGGTATAGTGGTGACTAAGATCTACCCAGCCCCTACTCTTCTGGAGTGACAAACAATAATAATATAGAGTGATGAATGACTATTCTGACAGGGTAAACATAGAGCACTGTGGAAACAGAGGAAGGATACTCAACTGAGAACTGGGGAGTTGGGCCAGGCTTTCCAGAGGAAGTGACATGTAAGCTGAGGCTTGAAAGAAGAGCCAGATAAAGGGAAGTTGGGCAGAAGAGTGTTCTAGACAGAAAGAACAGCACAAAGGCCCAGAGGCAAGAGAGAATATGTCCATATGGGTAAGCCAGTAAGAGCCTGGGAAGAGCGGAAAGATGGGAAGAGATAAAACTGGAGAAACTAGCCGGGCTTGGTGGCTCGGCCTGTAATCCCGCGCCTTTGGGAGGCTGAGGTGAGTGGATTACCTGAGCCCACAGGTTCGAGACCTGCCTGGGCAACTTGGTGAGACCTCATCTCTACAATAAATCATAAAATGAGCCGGGAGTGGTAGCACGCACCTGTATTTCCAGCTACTTGGAAGGCTGAGGCGCAAGGATCGCCGGAGCCCAGCAGGTGAGGCTGTGGTGGCCGGGAGCAGCCACTGCACTCCAGTCTGGGTGACAGAGTGAGACTCCAACTAAAAAAAAAAAAAAAAAAACTGGAGAAAATAAGAGATACTAGGCCTTGAAAAACCTTGTAGTCCATGGTATGGCATTTCCACTTTTTCCCAAGGTCAGTGACAAGTTACTAACATGTTTTAAGCAGGGGAATGACATGATCAAATTTAATCTTTAAAGATGACTTTTTGTCTATCATACTCAGTGATCTATCACAGAAACAAAGAACTGAATACCACATGTTCTCACTCATAAGTGGGTCCTGAACATTATCACAATACTACAAGAGAGGAATCAGCAATAGTGGGACACTGCCAGGGGAGGGGTATGGGGCACATAACATCACTAAGGGTACCTGATCCTAAACCAGGGGAAGTGAAGATGGGTGGGAGGCCCAAACTTTATCTGTATGTAGACCAATTATGAACCTAATCCTGACTTGTGTCCCACATCTTTAAAATTAAAAAAAAATGATCCGGGCTCGGTGGCTCAGCCTGTAATCCCAGCACTTTGGGAGGCTGAGGTGAGTGGATTGCCTGAGCCCGTGGGTTCGAGACCCGCCTGGGCAACTTGGTGAGACCTCATCTCTACAATAAAATCAAAAATTAGCCAGGCGTGGTAGCGCGCGCCTGTAGTTCCAGCTACTTGGAAGGCTGAGGCGGAAGGATCACCGGAGCCCAGCAGGTCGAGGCTGCAGTGGCCGGGAGCGGCCACTGTACTCCAGTCTGGGTGACAGAGTGAGACTCCAACTCAAAAAAAAAAAAAATTTTTAAAAATGGAATGAAACATGCACTCAGTTATAAACACATCTCAAACAAAAGGCACTCAGTGAGAGATACATCTCATGCAACATGCACCAGTTAGGGAAACATCTCATTAAACATGCATTCAGTTACAGACATATCTTTTAAAACATGCACCCAGTCAGAAAAACATCTCATATAACATGTACTCAGTGACAGACACATATTAAATTTTAAAAACTTTAATCTTTAAAGATGACTTTTTAAAGGAACAATCTAGTATCTAAGTAACCAGTTATAGAGAGAAGACATTTCATAGATACTTGAACAGGTCCCCTTGTCCCAAAACAGCAGTCTCATTACTTGACATTCCCCTTCTCTAGTTTCGTTCCTTAAAGTCCCAAAAGCTTTTTCCTCTTCAGTAGTCCTTGTATATGCAGATGCCTGTGACAGCCATGCCTTAATCTAACACTGTTAGTTAACATTTTAGCAAGGATTAGTCCCAATGGAAGCACATCAAGACTAATCTCTGCTAAAGTGTTAACAAGTCCTGAATCAACTTTGCCCATTACACAATATTTCCTGTGGCCAATCCTGCCCACATAATTATTGATGCTTTTCTTGTGTTTGAATAATGGGTGATTTTTCTGATAGTTTGTCTACTTTGTGATTTGCTACTAGGCAAAAACTGGACTATTCCAAAGGCATCCAATGTGTCTTCTTTGAAATAAAGACCAAGCTTCTTGACATAACGTGTCTCCTTTCTTTCCTTAGGAATTAAAGCAGGACATCTCCAGCTTTCGATATGAAGTGCTTGATCTCTTAGGAAATAGAAAACACACAAGGAGAAGCTTTTCCACTAGCAGCACTGAACTCTCTCAGAGAGATGATACCAATGATGGCAGTGGTGGGGCTCGGGCCAAATCCAAGAGTGTCTCTTTCAATTTAGGCTGCAAGAAAAAGGCCTGCCATGGGCCACCTCTCATCAGAACTATGCCAAGAGCCGGTGGTGCCCAAGGGAAGTCAAAAGCTGAGTCATCAAGCAAACGCTCCTTCATGGGTCCTTCTCTCAAGAAACTGGGTCTCCTATTCTCCAAATTTAATGGTCATATGTCTGAACCCAGTTCAGAGCCAATGTACACAATTTCTGATGGAATCGTTCAGCAGCACTATATGTGGCAGGACATCAGATATTCTCAGATGGAGAAAGGGAAAGCAGAGGCCTGTTCTCAGAGTGAAATTAACCTCAGTGAGGTAGAATTAGGTGAAGTCCGGGGCGCTGCTCAAAGCAGTGAATGCCCTCTAGCCTGTTCCAGCTCTCTTCACTGTGCATCCGGCATCTGCTCCTCAAATTCTAAACTTTTAGACTCCTCAGAGGATGTATTTGAAACTTGGGGCGAGGCTTGTGACTTGCTCATGCACAAATGGGGTGATGGACAGGAAGAACAAGTTACAACTCGCCTCTAAATCAAGCCCCTATCACCTGTTCTGGAACTCAACTGAAAATTTGTTAATTTCCTTGCTCTCAGAGGTGACCTAGAATATGATTCCCTCACTGGCCCCCTAGAAAGGAGAGTGAAACTCCTATTATTTTCACCATCTTTTATAGCCACATTCTCCATTTTTGTTTGTGCTTTATTTTTAGTATTACTACTATGATTTGCCTTTTTATACCTGTAAACACTAAATCCATCTCACAACCAACTGAAGGGGTGTTGCCCCTAATCAGTAGAGGTGCAGTCGGGTGCTTAACCCTTTTGTTTTGCTTTTCTTACCCTTGCTTCCTTGAAGCTCCAGGTGCCACTTTGCTATTGTTGCTGCCACACAGATTCCTGACCATCTTCAGAATATCACACCATTTTCCCACAGGGCTGAGATATGTGGTCAGCAGTCCCCACCAGCTATCAGATAAGGCAAACTAACCCGCCTATCGTTGTTGCCATTCAGTGCTACACGCTGCCCGTGCTGGTTCAATGAACAGCATCAAAGGGAGGCTGAACAGACTCCAAAGAATTTTCAGCTTGTGGTTTCTAGGTATAACTGGCTTTTTTGTTTTTAAACACAACTTATTGTGGGGTTATTTTCTTGTTTCTTAAAGATGTGTTAGTTTCCTAATGTGTGCCAATGAGATACTTATCCTATAGTATATGTCATATTTAATAAGTTAGGTGAATTATTTTCCTGTGTCTGTGTGTTTCAGTTTACTCGCTACATTTTAAAATTTGACGGTATCAAAATTAGTATTTAGGATGTGTACTGTTTTTAAAAAACTTCTACTGTTCTCTAACCAATAGTCACTACATCTCATACACTGGCAAGAAAAAATAATTAGCTGGTATATTTGTAGGGTCCTATCTACTGTTGATAGTTTTCATCACCATTGCCATCAAAGCATTTCTAAGAAAAAAGTCTGGATTTGAAATTTTTTTATCAGAAAATGATTTACAAGGAGGGAGCCCCCAAAACCGGTATTAAAAAATTGCGTATTTTTTTCTTACACGCTTAACCTTCAGTCATCTTCAAAGTACTTTCCAGTTGATGCAATACACTTAAGATGCTTTTTCCATTGCTCAAAATAGTTTTTGAACTCATCAATTGTGATGCCCTTTAGTGCTTGGTTTTTGTTTCACCTCTTCCACACTGGCAAAACGTTTCCTTTTGAGGACTTTTTCATCCAGGCAAACAAGAAGTCCATAGAGGTGAGATCGGGTGAATAGGGAGGGCGGGGCATGGGGGTCATGCTGGTTTTGATAAAAAACTGCTGAATACTTAGCACCCTGTGGGCAGGTGAGCTCATAAATCATTCATCATGAAATGGGCAAACACATTGAAAACAGCTCCCCCCCCAAAAAAATTCACTGAAGCTGAACACAGCCTCTCACTACACTAGCTAGTACACTGATGCTGACTGGGTTCCTAGAACACTGACTGAGCAGCGTAAACCTGTACTTCAAGGGGCCCACTCTCCAAAAAATAATTCTTTTTTTGGGGGGGGTACCCCTCGTAATGCTGAGGTGTCAAAATGAAAAAGAGCATCTTTAATTGCTTTAGAAAAAATGATTTTAGGTCTAGTTGCAGTTTTAATACTCACTGGGGGCAATGGAATTGCATGTGTAACTTATGTCACATATATAACATAGCTATTCTATTAAACTCAATTATAAATGTGATCTAAATTCTACTGTCTTCAAAGAAAGCTGCATTTATACATCCAAATTATTTTTCACAGCTTAAGAGTATCTCATCAGAATACAAAGGTTAAAGTTAAAGTAAATCCATAATGCACTGGTCATCATTTTAGATTGGATAACCACCAAGTGATACTGAGCAAGGATGGTTGTTACCAACATTAGCACAAAATTTTCTTCAATTTAGACTCTAACATATGAACTGAAACAGCTATAAGTCTGAGTTCTGGATATTAAATTAATAATGTGTAGCCTAGGAAATAAGAGTTATGTGTCACCCTGTTCTTTTAAATGTCAACACCAATAGGAATAAATTTAAATTCATGTACATAACTTCCGGTTAAAGTGAAATGAGGAATTTTCAAACAATGCAATACTAGCTTTCAACGGTGTAGTTTCTGTTAATTGATTTCCATTAGTCACCATCTTCTTCAGTAACTAATGGTCAAAATATTTCACATGTATAAGAGCCAAGTGGAGGGGGAAAGGGCAGGAATAGGAGGAAGTGTTAAAGAATAAAGCTCAGATTCAGGGAAAAGTGAACAAGAGAAAAAGCTGCATCAAGATTTGGCAAGAAATAATCCCCAAATAAGCCTTTTATAATCTGATAGTTATTTACTCAAATCTAATTTCTCCCCTGCTTCATTAAGTGGAACTACCATATATGGTCCTGACAGTTAATAATAGATTGCTTTCCAGAAAGGTTTCTAAAGTTACAGATTCAAATTTCTCAAATGTCAAATTCACTTTGAATAATAATACAACCTGAGCTACATTCCTAACTCAAATGGCACGTAAAAAACCCAGTATATAACCATATTTCATCAAGAGAAAAACGCACCTTTCTCACAAATGTAGCTAAGTATAATTGTTCTAGGAGTTATTTTACCAATTTGTCAAAAACAGGGTAGCCATGCTCAAAAAATCGTCTTCTGTCAGCTGTGGTCTAAAGAGAGAATATGTATAAGTCTCTACTACTGAAATAAACCAGTGTTGTATTTCACAGGAGTGCACTCCTTTTCAAATCTTCTTAGGGTCATCGTCTTTGTGACTTGGGCTTAAGACTTCACTAGCTATGCTGAGACCTCATTTAGGATAGGGGTTAAAGCTAAACAGCTATTTTCCTAACTTCCATGTTGGTGACACCAAAATTTTTATTAACTGTAACTCAGTAAAAAGTAGAAAAGTGATTTTGGTCACCTCTTTACCCTCTTGATCAGCTACTATCAAAAAAGGTATTTCAAGTAAAGAAGGTATTTCGAGTTAAACAGTATAGCCAACTTGACAGTAAACACAAAAAGGTAGGGCCTGGTAGGTGGCTTACATAGGTAATCCCATCACTTTGGGAGGCTGAGGCAGGAGGATCGTTTGAGGCCAGGAGTTTGAGACGAGCGTGGGCAACATAGGAAGACCATCTCTATTTTATTTGAGTTGGAGTCTCACTCTGTCGCCCAGGCTGGAGTGCAATGGCACACTCACAGCCACCCCAGCGTCAACCACTGGGCTCTGGCGATCCTCTGAAATTTTCAATGGGAACTTCAGATAAAAATATGAAGCCATACCTTACCCAGAAAATACAAAGAACAATCTGACATTCATGTTGCATTGTGGGTAAGAGGTAAGTTGTGTTCTAATAGTTGTAGTGGCCCAGACCTTGGTTTGTTAAATCATCAGGTAAAAAGTATTTGAAGCTAGGCAGAAATTTCTTTTAGAGTAAATAAGAAAAACTGAGCATATTATTCTGGTAATTGTTTCCAAAACAGAATAAACAGATTGCTCGTATGGACATAGTCAACGTTAATTGATGTGTCCGGATCATTTAAATAATCTCTTCATATACCTACTTCATAACTTCCCCTTCCCTCAATCCCTGCAGCTTTGCCTCAAAACTATAGGTATTTCAGATTGTTTCCTTTGCTTGCTTTAGATAACTGCTCCAAATAACCACTTGTTAGTGTAGAACTAGCCATTGGGAACTGAGTACCCCAGCTGAACATGAGCCTCACTTCAGTAGAGAGAAACATTGTCTCTACTGTATTTTCAATGACCTATTCAATAACGCTTTCCCAACAGATGTGGATTTTGGCTTGGTCTGCCTTTTGAGGGATGTTTGTAAACAAAGTGAGAACCTTACACACAGACAGAATGAAACTTAATAGCATTTGATTGTTCAGGCCTTGGCACTTCATCCTTTTGGTAAATACGGCATCATTTTGAAGAGAGGAAAGCAGGAATAACTTTTCAATGAAAAGACACTTCCTGAGATGTGAAGAATTGCTAAAATGAACTGCCACAACAGCATTCTTCATAGCACAACTTTCATATTAAGAGCTATCAAGATTTGAAGTTTCTGGTTTTAAGAAAAGAAGTATTTAGGTCAGAAGAACTTACCTATAAAAGATAAAAATACAATTTTTTGGCAAAAATAAAGTCTGAATACTTCAGATTTACTGCATACTTGAACTATTACTATTCATGTCCTAGGATTTTCACCTATCTAGTGCGTGGTGATCCAGAGAAGGTGCTAGCAGGTGGCTTTTGAGAGTTTTACTTTTAGAAAATTGGATTTTTAAGAAACAGAGGAGTTATTGTTGGAATGATACAGGCAGCAGGCCAGTGTGCTCTAGCATCTCCAAGCTCAGTATTTGTGTTATCCCCAACTCTAGAGTGGATTTGTGTCCTGGACTTGTTAGTTTATTGGATCTGAGTGTGTCCTTTCTTTTTCTAAAGATATGCCATCAATGTTTTTGGCACTTCAGACACACATACATATTAAGAATTTTAATATTTAAATATAAAGTTAAGTGGAATGCACCTATACCAAAAGCTAGTTTGCTGATCTGACGTGAAAAGTGGAGAAAGCTCTGTGGAGGATTTCTGTTACTACCAAATGAGTGGCAAATTCTATAGAAAGGAGCCCACAACTTTTGATCATTGTAATCAACCTTCATAAATCCATGAATGCAGCATGCATCTGCCTTATCCTCCTCCCCTAAAAAAAAACTTTACAACTCCAAGTGACTTGACAGAACCAAAAGAGACTAACTAAAGAATGGACTGCAATGTGAAGGTCATCTGATTCACCATTTTGCAGCACATTTTGCCCTTTGACTTTAGCAGGTTTCAGGGAAACCTAGTATCACAGGAGGTTCACCTCAACACATGCATACGTACAGCAAGGCACTGTTCTCAATGGCACTTTAATGTATAGGTGGCAGTGAGCCTTTTATTTAAGCCTAAAGGCAGCCAACCATTTGCAAGTACAATTAAGCTAGGCTTGGCCATTTTATGTCTTTTCCCAGGAAGTTAAAATATCTCCAAAATACTCATTGCCACCAACCTAGAAGCCCTTTTGACAGTTCTCTAGTCTTACACAACCCTTAAAACTGACTCTTAGAAGAAAAAAGGAGGCTTTGGATTTTTGCTGGGGTTGAGGGAAGTGATGGTAGTATAGTAAAGAGACAGAACAGCTTTCAAAGTAAGGC
Organism: Cephalopachus bancanus; assembly: GCA_027257055.1. Taxonomy (NCBI): domain Eukaryota; kingdom Metazoa; phylum Chordata; class Mammalia; order Primates; family Tarsiidae; genus Cephalopachus; species Cephalopachus bancanus. The sequence continues at coordinate 106,876 of JAPVLO010001022.1, read as the reverse complement.
CAAGTTTGGATAAGCACTTTATAAAATAAGATTAAACCACCAAATGGCCAAATTTTTTAGATGACCAAAATGAGGAGTTATCCAATTAACAAATATGGTTTAAAACATTAATGACTAAAACATTACCATTTGCTCCTTCAACAAAATCCAGAAATGCAACAGTATATGAAAACTAAACAACCTATAAACCATTTTTCAAATTTTGGGCTGTATATGGGTTTAATTTCAGATGGTATCAAGTTCTCACCTTGGGATCATTGTACATATTCATAAGATAAACACACCAGAACCACAGTAAGGTTATATTTTAAATTGTACAATGTCACAAATTGGCTTTCATAAATATGTACATTTTGCCAATTACTGGAAGGATTGAGTTCTCCAAATTTTATCTAAGAAATAAAATGGGGTTGTCAAAACTCTACATAAGAGCAATAAAAACTAAAATTAAAGATAGTATGGGGAAAAGTCAGATTATATACCTGGTGTCATGTTTTAGTCTCGTAAGTTTGGAGTAAACATATGAAGTGGGGTTATAAATATGACTGATATTTTAATAAACATGCCAGAATTTATGCACCCAAATAAATGTTGTCCTTCAAAGTAGTCACCTTAAGAAGCTGCACCCACATTCTAATGATGCTGCCATTACTCAACCCACTTTGGACTTGCTTTTGGGAGGACTTTCAAAATCTACTACATCTCTGAATATCTTCAATAGTAGAAAATCAAGATCCTGTAAGATTACATTTTTAGGGATGGTCAAAAGTTATTTTAGATCCACATTTGTTAAAACATTGGGTAGCAAAGTACTAATTTTTCTGGTATAAAAACAAACATCTTTCAAGTGCCATTACACAATAGGCACCTTGATAGGCACAATTAGAAAATAATGAGACCATCTCTTGTGTGGTTTGTAAAGTAACCTGGAACTGCTCTTTGGAATCTAGTTTTGTCTAATCAATTTTTATTGAGGAATAATTTATTACAATTACCTGTATCCATTTAATGTGTACAATTTGGTGAATTTTCAGTTATAAATACCTCTAGAACAATCAACCAAAATCAAGATACATATTTCCATCATCTTCTAAAGATTCCTCATTCCCCTTTGAAGCCTGGAATCTAGTTTCAAACATGCTTGGAGCAGTGGCAGCCTTTCTGGATAAACCTATAGCCTCCCAAAGAGGATATTTTAAAGAACAGATTTAGGTACAAAACCTCCACTTATTGGGGAACAGCCATTATGGTTTAGCCCTTGAAACATTTGTTTAAATAGTAAAATACATTGAGTTCCAATGGCTTATGTTAAAATAAATTCAGAATTGCCTCCCCAAATCTTTGACACGTAAGACATAACAGAGGCTCTGATGACTAGGCTGTTAGCAGGAAAAGGAACAGTAAAGAAAAACCTTCAGCTTCCATAGAGAAACGGAGGGGAAGGTTTTAGACTCAGAAGAAGCCATGGTGGCAGAAGCAGTGGGGAGGAGGCTCTAGTTAAAGGATGGCAACAGATAGCTGAATTTTTGTGTCATGTGAAAATCACATTTTCAGACTAGATATTTCCTGTATAAGATCTAGTCATATTATTTAACATACAGCCTCATCATTTTGTGGTCACATTTTCTAGGACTACCTTCTACAACATATATCAAGCAATCAATTTAAATACACAAAGCAAAGTTGCCTGTAGTCCAATAAGCAGGGTGATAACAGTATTTAGCATACGTAGGCAGGGGAAGCAATCAGAATTCTCAAGTATCTAATAGGATAGATGGAACCAATAGCACTAAAATGAATATTGTGTGAGCACATAAGGAGACCTCTAAGCCCAAAGGATTTACACATTAGTCTGTGGTTTACTTAATGTCAAAGGAAATCCAATTTGATAAATTACTCATTTTAACAAATTACTCTTTTAACAAAGTAAACGTAAAGTCATATGTTCTCTTATTTCAACGATAAAGACACAGACCTCTAGGACATTTTGGTTCAGATAAGGATAAACACATCTTTCTCAAGCAAAGACATTTTAATTTGCTTTTGTTTCTGATAACACAGGAATGCACAATAGAGGTAGTATTCAAGAAGACAGCAATATTTAGACTCTTCGCAGGTTTATATTCCTTCAGATTTCTAAAAATTGGGGTTAAAATTGAGGACGGGAGTTTCTTCTTACTCAAAACAATGAATGCAAGTTTGGAGCTACAGGCTAACAAATGATAGCAGGCAAGACAGAATATTAGAAAATAAAAGCTATGCTTTATTCACCTTCTCAGTCTAGTTGGCAGCCCCAATCACACATCACCATGCAGAAAATGTTTGTGTCAAATTTAATGTTAAAATTATATCTCCCAAGCTTAATTATGAAAAAGGAAAATTCTAAATGTGTTTGTGTAAGTGGCATTTTGGCTTTGCAGACTATTTTAAAAGCTAAAACCTTTTTGAGTAATTACTTTTATTTAAACACTTTCTGTAAGAAGTGCATAGTGTCAACCTTAACTGTATTAAAAAGAATCTTGTATAATAATTTTGTGTAGTTTTAGCTTCGGTATAAATGAAAATAAAGCATTTACATTTTCCCCCCCGAAATGTATGGCTACTCAGATTTAAGGTGTCTTGTTTCTCCCTTTTCCAATGTATTCATTTATAGTTGCCTATTATTAGTAAATATTTATGAACAATGAATTTCACAATATAATTTGACCAGCAGAAACACTAATGGGAGACCTCCACAGTCCAATATTTTTTTTAAAAGTATATGATTGAGAATAAACATTATCATTTTAGTTTTTATATTTCCCATTAAATAAAGCTGACTCATGTTTTAAAATGTAATACTCATTCATACAGAACTATGAGATGAAATAAAAAGACCAATAAAGCTTTAAAACTGTAGTTTACGTTGAGACACCTTGCAGTTGCAGGTCTGATCTTGGAAACATAGTATTTTTTATTGAATATCCAAAGTATGATACATATTGTACAGAACAGTTTCAATCTGTGACTCAGTAAGAAGACATAAAGGTTAATTAAGCTGGTCATAATTAAACTAGGGTAATCTGTGTGTATTTGAGCAATACTTCAATAATCATTTGACATTTCTCCTTAAACATTTTTTTGTAGAAATAAACTTTTCAGCAATTAGTTTTTCTCCAATTCAGATTTCTGAAGTTTGATTATCTTTTATCTTTCTAATTAACATTAACTTGTAGCTCACTAGGGCACTTATAAGCATAGAACAGCTTAACTTTCAGCTAAATAACTTACCTGTAAGTTCCAGCCTAATAATTTTAAGCATAAATGAGTATGTAACATTTACACACTGGTCAGATGAGGAAAATTTAAAAATTAGTAGTATATCTGGCAAATATTTGCAACTATCATATACAAAGAACTCCTATAATGAAATAATACAAAACGATCTGAACACACTTCACAAAGGAATACTGAACAACTAATGAACGAGGACATGAAAACAATGCTTGATATGAAAAACAGAGAAATGCAAATTAAAACCACAATGAGATACCACTTACTACACACCCACCAGAATGCTAAAAAAACACCACCACCACCACTGCCACATGTTTATGGGAATGAAAAAATGGAACTCTCATACATTGCTCGTGGGAGTTTAAAATGGTACAATCACTTTGAAACAATGTCCAGCAGTTTCTTAAAAAACTAAACATGTACTTAACTTATGACCCAACAACTCTATTCCAAGAGAAATGAAAACATGTGCTCACAAAAACACTTCTAGGTAAACATTCATAAAAGTTCTTTTCATAATATCTAAAAACTGGAAATGGCCTAGGTATCCATCAAAAGAATGGATAAGCAAATTATGGCATATGCACACAATGAAATAATACTCAGCAATAAAAAACTACTGATGCATACAGTGTGGAAATATCATAAATAACATCCCATGATGGGGGAAAAGAAAGAATAGTGGTTACCCGGAGGACAGAAATAGAAGCAAAGATTGACTGGGAAGGAGCATGAAGGGATTTTCAGGGGTGATGATAATATTCTCTTGACAAGGGCTCACAAGTATATAATTTGTCAAAACTCACTGCATCCAACGCTTAAGATTTGTACATTTTATTGTATATAAACTTTACCTCAAAAGAAAAAAACAGGATTTTTAACAAATACTGAACTCCAGTTAATAATCTACATGCTGAGATGTTTAGTGGTGAAGTATACAATATTCTTCGAAACAGATCAAAAAGAAGGATCTATAGATGATATGTGAAAAAGCGAGTATAGTAAAATGTTAATTATAGAATCTAGGTAGTAGATACGTGAATGTTCAATAAGAGTTCTTTCAACTTGTGTTTATGTTTACAAAACAACTAGGAAGGGAAAAACTTCTTGGGTAGTTGAAGCTATTTTAGCAGACCTAAAGGGATGAAAGAAAAACAAAGCTCAACTGCTAAAGTAAGCAAAATGACTGAATATTAAATGGTTTATTAAGGTAAAACATTTTTACTTTGAGGTAGCTAATATACCAGAGCAAGGAAATGAAGCATTAACTTAAGTCTAGTACTTTAACATCTTAGTGCTAAGGCAGAATTTTTTTCTAAAATTTCTGCAAACAATTTGAAAGACCTGTATTATATAGCTTGGTCTGCAAGAAAGATTTTCTATGTGAGGGGACTGACCATCCATATAATGCTAACATATTAATATTATTAACCAATAATGTTTGGCTAGAATAGATCTTAACATTTTTATTCACTGACCAGTCTGAATTCATAAGAATTGATTCACTTTAATCTCGATATTGTTGGATCACCCGTGCTCCCCTTCACAAAAGGTCTAGACAGTGGCAAGAGCCACTGCTAGGGAGGAGGGAGCAGCAGTTCTGCAGTTCCACAGTCAGAGATATTCTTGTTTCTAAGATCCCCTCCAGCAACAGTAAAGGAAAAAGTGAACTCAAAAAAGGTGGTGATTACTAGGAAAACAGTTTTCAAAACAATAAAACCTAAACTGGTTCACTCACCCTTATTAGTTTCAACTACAAATAAATGTCATATGTTTAATAAAAGTTTTATACATAGCTAGTAAGTATCCTTGAAAATTACAGAATTTCAAGGCCCCATTTCCTATCCTATAGGCTTCTCTCAAACCCCAAGATGCCTTAAGGTATCTAAGGACCTTATGTGACAGCCTCTCTAAAACCTTATAAATGCATTTCTGTTCAGGATTCAAGACATTTTTAAAAACCTGAACTTTTACTAACTTCATAAGCAAACGCTCCTCTCCAGATGACCAGTTACCAAGGTAGTTTTTAAGTATTATGAAAAATTTCAAACACAAACAAAAGTAGAGAATAGCATAATGAACCCAAGTTTCGTTATTATTCAACAGGCAGGAACATGCAGCTGATCTTTTCACCTGTAAACTTTATCCTGAGATTTTAAAGCAACTCCCATATCTATGGGAGTTTTAGTCACACAGTAGATAGTTACCTAAACTCAAGTCCATTCTTTCCTGAAGCTACATCTCCCCATACACAGGCACCCTCTATACCCCTGCAAAGTATTTTAGGGAAAACTGCCTTTGGTAAGTAAGGTAGGAGAAAAGAAAAGTATACCAAATCAAGCTGCCCCTACTAAAACTTAACATTCTAGGTAGAATGGGGGGATACAAGAGATTGCCTTTTGCTATACGAGTATCTCTTACCTGAAATGCCTGGGACCAGAAGTGTTTTGGATTTTGGAATATTTGCATTACATTTACCAGTTGAGAATCCCTAATTAGAAAAATCTAAAATCCAAAATGCTCCAAAAAGCATTTTCTTTGAGTATCATGTTGGTACTCAAAGTTTCAGATTTTGGAGCACTTCAGGTTTTTTGGATCAGGGATATCCAACCTGTATTAGTTCTCTTAAATTCTTAGTTTTATTATAAATGGAAATGCAAGAGACTCCAAAGAAGTTCCATGTAAAATGAACTAAATTTGTCCCAGATTTAGAAAAGGTACATTCATGTTCCATCCTCCCCAACAGACTATTTCATTATTCATGGAGATTTATATCTGAATTAAGTTCTGAATGTGTTCACATTTTTAAAAATGATTTGTTTATACTTTTATTTTCAAAGCTAATTAAAAAGTTATGCCTTGACTATAGGATCCAAGGAAATGAAAAATGTTTTAGATTCACAAGACTTGAATTTCAACAGTAAAACAGATTCAATATTTTCATTTGCTCTGAATCAAATCAGAAAGTCACAATTAGTTTTGAGAATATATACAACCTAAACATCAATTCTAATTCTTTTTCCTTGCTATGAGAAAAAAAAACAAAACAGATTTATGTCAGGAAGAGGGTGGAGGAAAAGGGTATCAAACAGTGTCTTTATATCTCCTTCCCCCAATAATTCTAAATGGATAAAATTTAGTTAACAGCAGAGGAACAACAGGATATCTTTCTGTAACAAGGCAACTAAAGAGGTAATATATAAAAAGGAGAAGTCTACCATAATGTTTATCCTATAGGAAGATTAAATATGTTAAGTCTAAGACTAAGGATTTTTTTTTTTTTTGGTTGTTTTCCATTACCAGAAAAAAAAAAAAAACTTCCTTTTATTTGCCAGCTGCCTCCAAATATCACTGCAGGCTTCTGCAACAGTACAAGTTACCCTCACACTTCCCTCCCACCAGCAACAGGAGGGCTAGGGCTAACTCTTGATTATTTCTTAGAGTAGACTGTAATGCATAAACAAAGAGAATTGTGTGATTTAAGCAGACCATAAATACTGTTGATTTCAATTGACAATAATTGGGTCAATTTAGTATACACATTGATTTTCGGTTAAGTTAATAAAAGTCATATGATTAAATTGCATTAACTGGTAATGGAATACAAGGCAAGAGAGCAATCTACAGGCTTGAAATAGAAGCAAGTCAACTGGAAAGCTAAGGCAAACGTGCTTGTCTCAAAACCAGTCAAATTCCAAAATCACATTCTCAAGAGACTACAACTTTCGGAAACAACCCTTGGAAGCTACTTGGTGAGCCAAGTCACTGACAGTTGAAGACACTGGACAATCACTTGCTGTGAGTTATGTATACTTCAGAAATGTTAGCATATTCAAAAAATGTTGAAGAGCAGTTGCTCCACGTTATAAGCTTGACTAAAATAATCCTTTATGCAAAACATAAATTTGTAGGTTGTACAAATTGAGAACACAAGAGGTTAGGAGAGAAGCAGCTCAAATATTAATACAGAGTTAGGTTGTTGTGAAATATCAGTGCACTGTCATTATCTTAAGTTGCCAGATGCCAAGTTGTAGTACAGGGCCTTCTTAGAATCAAGTATACAAAAACCCAATCAGTAGTGTCTATAAAGAAGAACACTTTAACTAATGCACTAGCTTATTTAGGATTCATTAAGATCAATCATCTTGAAAACAGTACATTGAAAATTCGATACTGTCTTTGCAATGGATTTTACTCCAGTACTTTGACCTGTTTAAGCAACCCAAGACCTGATGTCTCAAGTGGCTCTTTTTGCCTGAGGTGTAGCCACAGGGGTGAAAATAAACTGATTCACAAACATAAATAACCTTTAAGGAAGGTGATATAAATAGGTTTTGTGGTAACCAAATAACACTTTTAACAGCTCTTTGTTGGGTGAGACAGAGCAAAATATTCTAAATGAATTACTCCTCAGAGAACTGATCAGTAGAGAAGATAGCAGTCTGCAAGTAAATGAAAGGTAGAAGGCAAACAGGGCTGATGAAATATGTCTCACAAAAAGGCAGAGACAAGCCTGGGGCCTTGAAAAATACAAGGTGGGTAAGGTGAGTCCAAAAACAAAAATAGCAAGGTATGATGATGTTGGATTCAGGAAGCAATACTACCAGCAAATGAAGGCTGAGGCTGAAGCAGCCTCAGATGCAAAAGTTTGTCTCCAACCTTCTGCTGCCCTCCCATCTCTCAGTCCCAATTCTCCCCTGAAGCTCTAGCCACAGAAACCATACTCCCTCTTCCCCAAGAAGGGTCACAGAAACCAGAACCTCTTTCCCTCAAAGCCAGTCATTAAACTTTTAAAAATCAGCCTAATTTTCCCTCTGTGTAAAAACTGGTCATTAAGAAATTATCTGGGCCGGACTCGGTGGCTCAGCCTGTAATCCCATTGGTTTGGGATGCCGAGGCAAGTGGATTACCTGAGCCAGCGGGTTTGAGACCCGCCCGGGCAACTTGGCGAGACCTTGTCTCTACAATAAGTAAAAAATTAGCAGGGCATGGTAGCGCATGCCTGTAGTTCTGGCTACTTGGAAGGCTGAGGTGGAAGGATCGCTGAAGCCCAGCTGGTCGAGGCTGCGGTGGCCGGGAGCATGCCACTGCACTCCAGTCTGGGTGATAGAGTGAGATTCCAACTCAAAACAAACAAAAAAAAGAAATTATCTGACCTATCTTGTTTGACTGTATGTCATAAGACCCCCATTCCAGAGAGGATACCGCCCCACACCAAGAGGGAAGAAATGCAAGCTCAGAGGCAAGAAGAATCTAGACAGATGGGCCTTGCTGAGTTTCCTTCCCCACTCAGTCTAATAGCATTAGATCATAACCTTTTGTCCAATCATATTTCTACACAGCTGTCCATACTTTGTTGAAAGTAAGCATAAAAATGAGCAATTTCTCCTGTATCTTTGGATCTTCATTCTGATGACTCCTGTGTACACATTAATAAAATTTGTATACCTTTTCTCTTACTAATCTGCCTTTTGTTAGTTGATTTTTCAGTGAACCTTCAGAGAAGGTGAAGGCAAAGTTTTCCCTTTGGCCCCTACAATAATGGTGGAAGTAGAGGATAATAAGAAAAAGTGGACAAAAGATATGAATAGACAATTCTCAAAAGAAGACATACAAGCAGCCAACAAATACATGAAAAAATGCTCAGCCTCTCTTATCAGCAAATAAATGCAAATTAAAACCACATTGAGATACCACCTAACTCCAGTCAGGATGGCCATCATCAATAACTCAAAAAGCTGCAGATACTAGGAAGGATGTGGGGAAAAGGGAACACTTCTACACTGTTGATGGGAGTGTAAACCAGTACAACCTCTGTGGAAAACCATGTGGCGATTCCTAAAAGATCTAAAAATTAACCTCCCATACAACCAAGCAATCCCCCTCTGGGATTATACCCGGAGAAACTCAAATACTCTATGAAAAAGATACGTGTACTCCCATGTTTATTGCATTATTCACAATAGCAAAAACACGGAACCAACGGTGCTGCCCATCAAAAGTGGACTGGATTTTAAAAAATGTGATACATATACATAATGCAATATTATGCAGCCATAAAGAAGGACAAAATTATGAACTTCACAGAAACTTGGATGGATTTCGAGTCCGTAATACTCAGTGATCTATCACAGAAACAAAGAACTGAGTATCATGTTCTCACTCATAAGCGGACTCTGAACAATTATCATAATACTATAAGAAAGGGATTGGCAGTAGTGGGAAACTGCGAAGGGAAGGAGGGGGGGCACACTTCATCAATAAGGGTACCTACTCTCAAACCAGATGATGTGGGGACTAAAGTGAGGCCCAAACTTTACCTGTACAATGACCATTTGTATACCTAACCCTGAAATGTACCCATCTTTAAATTAAATAAATAAATTAAATAAAACAGGTCTAGTACAGATTCTGAAAAAAAAATTATATCTAGATTAAAATTCTATAAGAGGGTACAGATTAAAAAATAAACAGAGATACAACCAGAAGGATCATTCTCAGGAGAAAATAACTAGATATGGTAGTATACATTGCAATGATTTGAGGTTAAGAAACATTTCAAGTTGGCCTGCAACTACTCCCTACCGGTTCATGCTATAAATTCTTTTGCAACCAAAATGCCAGAGAAAAACATGTTGAAACAATCAAATGTCTAGTACTCTTTGCTGCCACGAAAAAGCAAAAAAGAAGAAAATTTCACTCATTTTGGCAATTTTAAATGCTAGTTTTTATTTACCGCTAACTGTGCAAAAGACACCAACTCAGTACTGTGCAGTAAAACACATAGATCCAATATTAAACAACAGCATATGTGATAAATCTAAAGCAGAGCACCATGTGCTTTCAAAACTGATTAATATCACAGAACACAACTCAGTTCAAACAATTCTTAAGAAACTTGAAGAACCCTCTCATTTAGTACTAAGTGAATTATCCAGAAGCAAAGGATCTTAGGTTTTATATTCTAGAAAAAAGTAGAAGTTATTCCAATTCTCCATGGTTTAATGTGTGATTTCTAAACCAAGGAAACAGTTTGTATGATTTATTCCTTTTATCAATTGGTACCACCAGCTAATACAAAGTTGACAAGTTGGCTGACAGAAAAACAGCTCAGTACAATGAACTATGCTCAACAGGTAGCTAGGTGTACATCCATCTCAATTTCCGTATTCACAATCCAAAATAATATTTATTTATTTTAAAGCATTATTTTAAATCAAAAGGTAAAATAATCTTAAAGACAGATACAATATAATCACTCTAACCACCTAAGTCACTTAAACACTAACATAAAATACTTTTTAAAAACCAAAACAGCAAGAAAATGGCAGTGAAGAATACTTTATACTGTTGAATCTTACATATTCTGAGGTACATAATGAGAAGCTGAGGAAGGCGAAGCAATAAAGCCAATTGGCCCAGGATTTGTAACACCGTGAATCTGAGAAGAACCACCATATGCCGCACCAACTGGATGCCAGGGGGCAACACAGGGATAATCTGGCACCACAGGAATACAGGAATCAAAACTTGGCAAAGGTGGCTGCCCATAGGGATCTGACATTACTGGATAGTAGACTGCTCCATGAGGGACAGATGTAGGGTCAGCATTTGGAAAAGTGCCTGAAACAAAGAATGCATATAATACACTTTATATACAAAAATTCACTAAAACAGAACCCCATGCAGCAAAAAAACAGATGTGTTTACAAGCTACAATACAATTTATCATTAACAGTTAGAAATTTCACAGTAACTACAGAAGGATCACTTTAGACACAAATAATAGTGGCTAAAAAGGCTACTTAAAAATTAAATTAAAATTTCCAAATTAAAAAAGTGTGTGTGTGTGTGTGTGTGTGTGTGTGTGTGTGTGTGTGTGTGTGTGTGTGTACGCGCGCGCGCGCGCTATCTTTCTGGGAAGAGTTAAGTAACAACAGGCTAAATATATACACATTCTCTAGAGTTCTTCTAGTCAATTAAGCTCTTAAAAGAAGGAGACAAATTAAGTTATCCAATAGTTTTACAGTATAGCACATATTAACCAAATAACCATTTTGTACTACTTTAGTGATGAAAAGCTCAGGTGTCTAGACAGTCTTGTCTGTACTCAAAGGTATATTTCTGAAAAGCATTCAAAAGTGTCATCTCCTGAAAGTCATTAAGATCCCAGCGTTATTTGAATTTCATAGCACCTTTGCTACCTTGAGTCAGTTTCCGTGGGAACAAATGCTGTTCTGACCTTGCTATAGTGACTACACATATAGACAAAAAGGAAGTTTTCATTATTTGGAATAACTTAGATTAGCTCATTCTGTGAAATTAATACTGTCACTGCCTCATGGTTTATGTTTAGTACAATTAAAAGTAGCTCTATAAAAGGTATATTGTACAACAATGCAATAAAAGTTGATACTTTATTGTTGTATTATCATGGGCCACATTACACCAGCATACTAGGGATACAATCCCATACTACCAGGAATATTCCAAAACCATTAATATGCTTTAAAAAGGGAAAGGAACAGAGAAAGGAAATTAACATTCCTAATATGTGCCAGGTCTAATATACATAAGGTCTAATTAGTTCATATAACAACTCCAGCAATTTGGGTATTTCCCATTTTACAAAAAAATCAGGCTTAGGGAGGTTAAGTAACTTAGCCAAGATCACTACCATCAAGGAGCAGTGCTGGAATAAGAAACAGATTTGGTTATGTTAGCTCACATGGTTTCTTCTACCTCCTGATTTTTTTCCCAGTAAGGGCAGTCAAAAGATCCTACTCTAAATCCTCCCAAATGCATCTCCATCTGTCTTATACTGTGAGCTCACAGAACTCAACCATACTTATGGTCTAGCACAGTGGTTCTCAAACTTTTTGGTCTCAGAATTCCTTTACACTCTTAAAAATTGAGAACCCCCAAACGGCATTTGTTTATATGGGCATATCTATCACAATATTTACCATATTAGAAATTAAAATGAGAAAGTTAAAAATATATATCAATTCATGTAAAAATAGGGTATTTACATGTAAACACAGATAATTTTATGAAAAATAAGTTTATTCTCCAAAATGGAAAAAAATATGAAAAGGGTCATTGTTTTATATTTGTGCAAGTTTCTAATGTATAGCTTAAAAGAAAAGAGCTAGATTTTTATCTATGCTTCTGAATTTAATCTGTTATATGTTGTTTTGGTGGAAGTATATGAAAAAGAATCTGGTTTCACACAGATATGTAGTTGGAAAAGCAAATTTTTATAATAATTAGCCTTTTCAGATATTGTAGAACTATATAGGTGGTACTTTCTCAAAGGTCAGTAGTAATGTGGATTTTTCATAGTCTGTTACATTAAAATCCAATGTTTTATCTTGTGCTTTGAAAGATATTTTATGAAATCAGGTATGAGTGACATCATGCACTGGTAATTGGGAAACATTACTTCACTGAGTTATATACAAATCTTCCAGATGTTGGCACATTTCATTATACAATTTAAGAAACTACATCAGCCTCACATACCTATTACAAGAGTTATACTTGCTGGGAAGGTGACAAGCTTATGGTGCAGATACAAGTTTTCCAAATTCTAATTTTTATTTGAAAGCTTGAATTTTATCTCTGACAACAAATATTACCAGTTATTCTTCCTGAAGTGACAGGCTCACTTTGTTCACTTGAGAAAATGTTAGCCCGATAAACCAAGTCTGAATAATGATAGTTTGTCTATCACTCTTTCAAGTAAAACAAGTGTTCCATGAAAAAAGTCACCTAGTTCAACTCATAAATTAACAGCATAAATCTTTTTCCTTAATTATATCTCATTCAGTATGCAGAAGCGTTTTATAAGTAGTTCCCACTTTGCCACAAAGACTATTACATATAATTATCCAAGGATAAAATTTTAGTGAAAATAAGAACATCTTTGATTAAACATTAAAATAAAATAAAATGGGCATTTTTGTACCACAAGTGGGTGGCAGTGAGAAAGACACCGATTATTAGCACAGTTTGGTGCCAGTGCCAATTTGTGCTTGGCACCAGCAGTTTTACCCACCACTAATTTTTGTACCCTCAATGCAAATGCAATACAGTGAATAGGGCAAATACAATCTTAGTACTATGAATACTTCTGGCCTCATAAATCCTATGGCCCCAAGGTGTCCACACAGCATGCTATGAGAACTGCTAGACTAATATATGAACCTAATGAAACATCTGAAGGCTATTATTAAATTACACTCAATAAAATCCAACTGTTGTTCTTGCCGGCAATCTTATTACATACTCACCATTTGCTGATGCTTCCACCTGTGTGCCATCTGCTCTCCCCACCTCACTGTACAAGTAAGGAACAGTTTGATCTAACAGAGGAGGTGGCTCAGTATAGACCGGGTAATTTTCTACATGAAACTGCTGCTGCATCTGTGGCACATAGACCATGGAGTGCCAGTAGTTGTGGTGATAGCACTTGAGTAAAAAAAGGGCAACAAGAAAACAAAAAACTTTACTGTTTTCTATTCTTAATATAGCACAGTTTCTCATTTAAAAAAAAAAAAAAAACTGGGCTATGATTTTCAGGTGAGGTAAAAAAGACTTTTTTGACCTAAAAGACTTAACATTTAGAAAGTCTGTTCTCTATTAGAACTTTAAGATCTTTTTGCAGCATTTATATCTCATACTTAGACCTAGGAATTCTTTTAGAAAAGCATCCTAAGGAAATGAGGGACATACATGAAGACTTGTATACAAAGATGTCTTTTATACCATTATTTTTAAAAGCACAAAAGGTAACGTATTTAACAAGAGGGGACTGGATGATTATTATATATCCATGATGAAATACTACACAGGCAAGAAAAAATCATGTTGTCAAATATTTAACAAAAAATGCTTACATTGCTAAAATTATAAAACTATATGACATAATGCACATTTTGTAAACAATAAAAATAAAAGTTGTAAATATATCAAAGTATACAGTAATTATACAGGTGATTTTATTTTTCTTTATACCTTAGTATTTTCCAAATGTACTACAATGGATGCTATTATTTCTAATATGAAAAATATTAAAATATATATCCAGCATTTTCTGATATTCCCATGATGTAAAAGGCAGGATATTTTAAAATGACTCAGTCTTGTGAAACTGATTTCAAAATTTCCACGACTATAATAAACTAACATAACTGAAGGGGCAAGTAGTTTATCAATTCTTGAAACTGCAGTTAGGAAAAATAGTCTCAAAGAACAAAAGCCTACCCTACTACTCTTAATTTATAGATGTGTACTATTTTGGAAGACAGTTTTCTGGCAATGACATATCTAAGGCTTCAGGGACATAAGTGTCAGGGAATATGAACTAATCTGAGCAATTCAGGAGACTATATAGTTTATCACCATCTGACAAGTCTTAAGACACATTATTCCTTTTCAGTAAATATTCCATCTTGTCATATTAGAAGTCAAGTGTTATTTCAGGGGGGAAATGTTCACTAAAAGAATGAAAGCTCTCTCACTTCAAATAAAAGACACCTTTCAATGACAAAGACATTTGTCAGTACCCACCTTATACAACTCAGGAAAGTAGTGAAAAACAATGTTTAGCAACTATCTATGAACACGAGTGCTTTAAAAATAATACACCTGTTGGGCAACCCCCTTGGTTCCCCTCCCACTGTGGGAGCTTTTCTGTCCTCTCAATAAATCCTGCTTTCTCAAAATTTAAAAAAAAAAATATACCTCCTTAAATGTCTTTGAATTAGTCTGATTAATTTTCACATAAAATGCAGAAACAACCATACAAATATTTTAAATAGCAGGATAAATAATCCATTTATTTTGAGACTAAAAAACATAAGGAAGGGTTGGTATTAATCAGGGTTGGTATTAAACATGAAGGCTAATAAAATACATGCTGAAGTTGTGTTACTTAAAGCCCAGTGCCCACTCTTTTCAATTTAACAATAAGAGAAACCAGCCAGGTACAGTGACTCACACCTGTGATCTCAGTACTTTGGGAGGCTAAGTTAGGAGGATTGCTTGAGACCGGTAGTTTGAAATCAGTCTATTTTGTAGAACAATTTTGTAGAGATGAGGGCAAAATAGGGAGCCCTCGTCTCTACAAAATTTCTTTTAAAAAATTAGCCAAGTATAGTGGTGCACACCTGTAGTTCCAGCTACAAAGGAGGTTGAGGTGGAAGGAGTACCTGAGTCCAGGTGGTTGAGGCTGTGGTGAGCTGTGACTGTGCCACTGCACTCCAGCCTGGGTGACAGAGTGAGTCCCAGACTCTAATAATACTGATAATAATATTAATAGTAAGATACTGAAGCACCAGAAGGCTAAAGTAGAAAACTGACCTAGATCATCTTCAGAGATCTTGCAGACAGAAATAAAAAATTGTAGGACCCTTACAGAGTTCTTGGCTTTTGAAGTTCAAGAGTCTGATTATCAAAACAGTTTATATTTTAAAAATAGAGCTTATCAAAGCAATCTTAACATGACTCTTACCTGCAATCCCAGATTGAAATAATACTGCAAAACTTTTGTATCTAAAATTAAAAATTTCAAATTTAGTGACTAGATTGGCATAAGCTGTTAGAACTATCATTTAAAAGCTCTTCTCTTTTAGCATTATTAAGGTAGATATCAATGTAGTCTTCCCACATTGACACAATCCTCAATTCTACCTTATGGTATATGACTACTTACCTACCAATATAGGTAAGATCATTTTCTGATCCAAAGTTTAATCACCAAATACAAATTTTACTTCTAGTCTTAATATTAGGTAAGTGTTACAGGAATGCCACTCAGTTAATATTTAGGAAGAATCTAATAAAGACATTTTCTGGCTTGTTTCAAGACAGAAATTTTACTTTAATACAACTCTACTACATAGGCAATCGCTTTTGTCCCCTTACTAGCACTACCATACAGTACAAACTAATGCTCTAATAATGCTGAGATTAGTGATGCCCACTGAGACAACTAGGACCAGAGGAATCAATTCACCTTGTTTTTATTACTATAACCGACACATCACCACTAAAACTTCAAAAGTGCAAAAAGTAAGGTAATTTCTCCAGACATTATAGAAGTTAATTATTTCATAAATAAAAACTAGATGTATGAGGAAAGACAAAATGTTCTTAGCATGTAAATTTTATCTCTAAATGTATTTTTACTGATTGACCTGTGATCCAACACAAATATTTTTATGTATAAAATAATACAAACTGAGTTTCAGCAACAAATGAACTCTCAGAAAACTCCTCTTTCTTAAGTTAGAGACTCGCTATATGTACAAATATATTTACTGCTATTTAAAAATAATCAGCTTGTACTTTGACTATTATGTGGGAGCACAGTATAAGCCCTAATACTCAAGCTAAAGAACATGAAAAGATAATAGCAAGAAGTAAATTCACAAGTGGCATGGGATTATACTCCTTGGTACATACATATATCAACAAAATAACGTGTATATAAATGTCCATTGCAATATTATAAACAGCCAAAAAGTGAAAGCAACCCAAATGTCCATCAATTGATAGATAAAATGCGATACAAGTATACCTCAGAAATATCACAAGTTCACTTCCAACACAATAAAACGAGTATTGAAATAAAGTGAGGCACATAAATTTTTTGGTTTCCTAGTACATATAAAAGTTATACTTACACTTTACAGTATTTAAAATGTACAACATTATTAGGTCTAAAAAGACAATGAATATACTTCCATTTTAAAATACTCTATTGCTAAAAACACTGGCACAGAGACATGAAATGAGCACCTGCTGTTAGAACAATAGTGCCAACAGATTTGCTTGACACTGGGTTGCCACAAACCTTCAATTCATTTTTAAAAAAACTTCAATATCTGTGAAGTGCAATAAAGCAAAGCACATTATACAAGGTATGCTTGTATATCCATACAGTGGAATATTATTCAACCATAACAAATAATGAAGTATTGATACATGCTAAAAGAACCTTGAAAATATGGTAAGTAAAAGAAGCCAGTTGCAAAAGATCACATACGTTGATTCCATTTATATAAAATGTCCAGAATAGGCAAATCCACAGAGACAGACAGTAGAAGAGTGATTGCTAGGGCCAGGAAGAATGGAGAGCATCTGTTAATGAGCACAGGGTATCCTTTTGGGGTCAACAGAAAGTTATGTGGGAGAGTGGATAGAGAAAGAATTGGAGTAGAATCTCCATGGCAGAAAAGGCTTAGGAGTAGAAAACCAGGTGCATAGAGTTCGCATAGGAGTAGAAAAATACATGGCTGGAATGGAGACTAGATTGTACAACGTCATAAATGTCATACTTAATCTATTGAACTTTAATCTATACAAACTGGAGAATCACTGAAGGGCCCTGAGCGAGGAAGAAACACAAAGTGGTACAAATACCACGGCAGTGAAACCAAATGGGAAACTAACTGTTCAGGGAAGAGGTGACAAAGACATGACCTAGGAAAGAATCAGTGGTTTTAAAAAAAAAACTCTGTGAAAGACAGATTTTTTAATAAATCAATAAATCAGTTTAGGTTAACATGCAAAAACAATTTTATTTTGTATATACTTGCAGGACAAAATTGGCAAAAGAAAGTTTAAAAATTCTATTTACTACAGCTCCAAAAACCCAAATACATAAAAACACATTTAACAAAAGATGTGTATCCTATCTCTTATGGCCTGTGGGTTTCGATTTTGTTCAGGAATTGGATGCCAGTTCCAATTTCCATAAGGGTGTGTCCTGCATTTTCTAAGGTTCTTATGGTTTGAGATTTTACATTTAGGTCTCTGATCCATTTAGAGTTAATTTTTGTGTATGGGGATAGATAGTGGTCCTGTTTGAGTCTTCTGCATGTGGTCAGCCAGTTTTCCCAGCACCATTTACTGAATAGGTTCTCCTCTCCCCAGTGGTGGGTGGTGGAGGCTTTGTTGAAGATGAGTTGGTTGAGAAATTGAGGTTTTGCTTCTGGAATCTCAATTCTATTCCATTGGTCTATATGCTTGTTCCTGTACCAATATCAAGCTGTTTTGAGTACCACATGTTCTCACTCATATAGTGGACCTTGAACATCTATCGTAATACTATAAGAAAAGGATTGACAGTGGTGGGAAACTATGGGGAGGGGAGGGAGGGGAAGGGAGGTGGGATTAACGGCAGTCAATATCTGTCTGGGGACGGGGAGACATCCCTTATCAACAAGGGTGCCTGAACGAAGCATATTTGTATCCCTAACCCTTAACTGTACCCCACAATATTAAAATAAAAAATATTGATTTAAAAATTTTAAAAAAAATGTAGAAGGTTGTTACATTAAAAAACAAGGTAAAAAACCAAAGAAAGCCTAAATAGATGGACAGCTATACCAAGATACCATGCACTTACTTGCTTGTGAGCACTCACTTTTTGTAAAAACTGACAACCAAATGTAAATGCGAATCACACTACCTGACTCCAAAATTTACTACAAACTGTGGTACTAGTGTAAGATAGATCAATGCAACAGAAGAGAGCTCAGAAATAGATCTGTACTTACAACAGTCACTTGATTTTTGACTAAAACATCAAAGTGATCCAATGGGGGAAAGGAAAATCTTTTTTCACAAACGGTAGTGCTCGAATACTGGAGGTCCATTAAGGAAAACAAAAACAACCTCAGTCCTCCATCTCATACCATCCACAAAAATTAATTTAAGATGGATGGCAGACCTAAACATAAAGTTAAAAGCATAAAGCTTTTAGAGGAAGACATAGGAGAATATCTTCATAACTTGGGGGTAGGCAAAAGATTCTTAGGATACAGAAAGCAATAAACAAACAAACAAAAAAAAAACTGATCAAATAGATTTTATCAGTTAAAATTCTCTTCTCATCAAAAGACACAGAATGGGAGCAAATATTCAGAAAATATACATGACAAAAGACTAGTATTCAGAATGTATAAAGAACTTCTATACCTCAAAACAAGTAAATCCAATTTTTAAAAAAAGGATAGTCAAAAGATGTGAACGCACACTTCACAAAAAAATATGCATTTGGCCAATATATGAAAAAGTACTCAAACAACTGGACATCCACATGCAAAAATATGAATCTACACATAGACCTTAAACACTTCACAAAAGTTCAATCAAAATGGGTCACAGGCTGGGCACAGTGGCTCATGCCTACAATCCCAATACTTTGGAAGGCTGAAGTGAGAGGATTGCCTTAGCCCATGGGTTCGAGACCAGTCTAGGCAACTTGGCAAGACTTCATCTCCACAATAAATCAAAAAATTAGCTGGGCATGGTGATACGTGCCTGTAGCTCCAGCTACATAGAAGGCTAAGGCAGAAGGATCACCTGAACCCAGCAGGTCGAGGCTACAGTGGCCATGAGCATGCCACTGCACTCCAGCCTGGGTGACAGAGTGAGACTCTGACTCAAACAAAACAAAACAAAACAAAACAAAAAACCCAAATGGGTCACAGACCAAAACATAAAATGCAAAACTATAAAACTACTAGAAAATAATACAGGAGAAAATCTAGATGACTTTGAGTTGGGAGTTGACCTAGTTTACTTTTTAGATACAACACTATAGGCATGATCCATGAGATAAATAATTGGCAAGTTGGAGTTAAAATTAAAAACATTTTCTCAGCCGGGCTCGGTGGCTCAGCCTGTAATCCCGCGTCTTTGGGAGGCTGAGGTGAGTGGATTGCCTGAGCCCGCGGGTTTGAGACCCGCCTGGGCAGCGAGACCTCATCTCTACAATAAATCAAAAAAATCAGCTGGGCGTGGTAGCGCATGCCTGTAATTCCAGCTACTTGGAAGGCTGAGGCGGAAGGATCGCCGGAGCCCAGCAGGTCGAGGTTGCGGTGGCCAGAAGCGGCCACTGCACTCCAGTCTGGGTGACAGAGTGAGACTCCAACTCAAAAAAAAACAAAAAAACAAAAAAACATTTTCTCTGCAAAAGGCAGTCAAAAGAACAAAAAGACAAGTCAGGAACTGGAAGAAAATACAAAATACATACCTGATATGAAGGGTTGCTATCCAAAATATACAAAGAACTCTTAAAGCCAAACAATAAGAAAATCACCTGATTAAAAAACGGGCCAAAGACCTTAACAAACACTTCACCAAAGAAGACATACAGATGGCAAATAAGCACATGAAAAGATGCTCCATATCAGATTTCATATGGAAAATACAAATTCAAACCATGAGATATCATTATACACCTATTAGAATGACCAAAATCCAGAACATTGACAACACCAAATGCTAGCATGAATGTGGAGCAACAGAAACTCTTTTTTAAAAAAATAATATATATTTTTTATTCTAAAGTTGTGGCGTACAGTTAAGGATCTGGTATGCAAATATTCATTGTGCAGGTACCCTTGTTGATGAGGTGTGCCCCCCTTTCCTGAGACAGATATCGACTACCATTAATCCCACCTCCCTTCCTCTCCCTGTCCCCCAACCCCATAGTTTCCCGTCACTGTCAATCCTTTTCTTATACTATTACGATAGTTGTTCAAGGTCCACTTATGAGTGAGAACATGTGATATTCAGATCTTTGTTTCTGTGAGAGATCACTCAGTATTATAAACTCTAATTTCATTCAGGTTGCTGCAAAATTCATGATTTTGTTCTTTTTTATGGCTGCGTAATATTCCATTGTGTATGTGTACCACATTTTTTTAATCCAGTCCTCTTCTGATGGACAGCATGGCTGGTTCCATGATCTGGCTATTGTGAACAATGCTGCGATAAACATATGTGTGCAGGCATCTTTGTTATAGAGTGATTTGAGTTCTTCAGGGTATATTCCCAGTAGGGGGATTGTGGGATCATATTTTTAGAGCTTTTAGAGGTTGATTTTTAGAGCTTTTAGGAATCGCCACACTGATTTCCACAGAGGCTGTACTAGTTTACACTCCCATCAACAGTGTAGAAGTGTTCCCTTTTCGCCACATCCTCTCCAGCATCTTATTCATTGCTGATGGGAATGCAAAATGGTAGTCACTCTGAAAGACAATTTGACAGTTTCTTACAAAATTAAACATACTCTTGCCATTTAATCCAACAATTGTGATCTTTGGTGTTTACCCAAAGGAGTTGGGCATTTTCAGATTCTCAAAAATCGGAACACAGATGTTTAGGGCCGCTTTATTAATAATTGCTCAAACGTGCCAGGCTCGGTGGCTCAGCCTGTAATCCCGCGCCTTTGGGAGGCTGTGGTGAGTGGATTGCCTGAGCCCGCGGGTTCAAGACCCGCCTGGGCAGCGAGATCTCATCTCTGCAATAAATCAAAAAATCAGCCAGGCGTAGTAGCGCATGCCTGTAACTCTGGTTACTCGGAAGGCTGAGGCGGAAGGATCGCTGGAGCCCAGCAGGTCGAGGCTGCGGTGGCCGGGAGCGGCCTCTGCACTCCACTCTGGGCGACAGAGTGAGACTCCAACTCAAAAAAAATAATAATAATAACTGCCCAAACGTGAAAGCAACCAAGATGTTTTTCAGTAGATGAATGGATATACAAACTGTGGTACATCTGAACAATGGATTATTATTTGGTGCTCAAGAGAAAGAAACAATCAAGTCATAAAAGCACATGGAGAAAACTTACATGCATATTACTAAGTGAAAGAAGCAAATCTGAAAAGGCTACATACTGTATGATTACAACTATATGGCACTCCAAAAAAGTAAAAACTTACAAAAATATTGAAAAAATTCAGTGGTTGGGACAGGAGATAGATAGGCAGAGCACATATATTTAGGGCACAGAAAATACTCTGTGCAATACTATAATGGAGGATAAATGCCAACATACATTTGTCTAAATTCATGAAAGTAAAATAACAAGAGTGAATGCTAACATAAACTAAGACCTTTGGGTGATGATAATGTGTCAATGTAGGATCATCAATTGTAACAAATGTACCATTCTGGTAAGGGATGTTGATAATATGAGAGGCTATGCACATGTAGGAGCCCAGTGGTATATGGCCAAGTCTCTGTGCCTTCCTCTCAATTTTGCTAAGAACAGAAAACTGTTCTACAAAATAGTCTATCTTTTAAAAACATGATAATTAGTCACCAGAATGGCTAAAATTAAAGAGAGTGACTAAACTAAATGGTTGGTAAGGACGAGAAACCACTGGAATGCTTATACACTGCTGGTAGGCATGTAAAATGGTACAACCTTGGAAAAATGTTTGGCAGATATTTATAAAAGTAAACAAATACCTCTCTATGATCCAGAAATTCTACTGCTAGGTATTTACCCAAGAGAAATAAAAACATGTTCACAATGACTTTTACAAGAATATTCACAGCAGCTTTATTCATAACGGGTCCAAACTGGAAATAGTCCAGCTATCTATCAACCAGAAACCGTGGAAGCCACACAATGAAATAATACTAGGAATCTGAACAATTGGAGGCTTCCAGGCAAGATGGTGATATAACAGGTTGGATTATAAGAGTCTCCACAAAAGTGAATGTCCACCAACACTCTGTGTGTACTGGTGGGTGAGTGAAAGTCCATCTAAGGGGAGACTTAGGTTCATGCACCCGAGGCTCTCCTCCGGAGGTGACTGCAACCCACCACTGCCCTGAGAATAGAGCCCTGGGCGCCAAGGATCATCTGTCAATCTCGGGGCTCTCTGGAGAAGAAGCAGCGGAGAACAACTGTCCCTCACCACCTGGCACCCGGCCCACACCATCATCTGCAGTAGCAGACTGGGCACAAGCAGGAGGAGGCAGGTCATGGAAATGTGGAATAAAGCTCCAATGCCAGTGATGAGATGCCAATGGGGCCATCTTCTTAGTCTTGGGACCAGGCAAAGACCTGCAATGCCCTGCCCAGCCTCACTCAGCCTCCATCTTGGGACCCAGAGGCTATTTTCTAATGAGAATTGGAGAGACAGATGACCCTCCCCCACGCTGGAACGGGCACAGACACATCAGAGCTGAGTGGGAGACTTGACAGCAGCAGCAGGAAGAAGGGTGAGTCCAGATCTGATCCATTCTCTTCCCACAGTAGTTACCAGGCATCTGACCCACGCTGAGAGCAACCCTATCAACCTGTGCTGAGAGTGGAGGGGAGGGGCTAGAGACCAGAGAAGCTACCTAAAGTGGAGGCCTGAAAAGAACCCAGAGCCACAGAAACGGTCACAGAGAGTGTTTTGTTTGTTCTCCTCTTGTTTATTTTGTGTTTAATTTTAGCTCTTTTCTTCTCTCTTTTTTCGTTTATGTTTTTGTACTTGTTTTGTTTCTCATTAAACCCTAACCCTAAATTCAACTTTAGCAGAAGAATCCAAATCACAAAAATAAGAGCCCAAATATGGGACACAGAAGACAAAAATATCATAGAAAACATCAACAAAACAAAAAGCTGGTTCTTTGAAAAAATTAACAAGATTGATGAGCTCCTAGCCAACATGACCAAGAAAAAGAGAGAAAAGGCCCAAATAAACAAAATCAAAACTACAAAAGGTCAAATCACAACTGACCCCCCAAAAATACAAAAGATTATCAGAGATTACTTATGTACACCTCTATGGAAACAAACTTGATAACCTAGATGAAATGGAGCACTTTCTAAATGGAGCACTTTCTGACATCACACAACCTTCCTAGGTTGAAACAAGAAGACATTGAGACATTAAATAGACCAATAACAACCCATAAAATTGACTCTGTCATAAGAAAACTAACTATTAAAAAAAGCCCTGGACCAGATGGCTTTCCAGCAGAATTCTACAAAACGCACAAGGAAGAGCTGATACCAATCCTATTGAAAGTATTCCAGGCAATTGAGAAAGATGGAATTCTCCCCAAATCAGTTTATGAAGCTAACATCACACTGATACCCCAAACGGGTAAAGACCCTACAAAAAAAGATAACTACAAGCCAATATCCCTTATGAACACAGATGCAAAAATCCTCAACAAGATTCTAGCAAATCGGATCCAAAAACACATCTCAAAAATCATCCACCATGACCAAGTAGACTTCATCCTCAGGATGCAGGGCTGGTTCAACATTCGCAAGACCATAGGTGTAATTAAATACATCAACAGATGTAAAAACAAGAAACACATGATTATCTCATTAGATGCAGAAAAAGTTACTGATAAAATCCAGCATCCCTTCTTGATAAAAACCCTCAAACACCTAGGTATAGAAGGAACATACCTCAAAATAGTAAAGGGCCATCTACGATTAGCTAAAATATTGCTAAATGGACAGAAATTGGAAACATTTCCCCTGAAATCTGGAACAAGACAAGGCTAAGCACTCTCACCCCTCTTGTTCAACATTGTGTCGGAAGTCCTAGCTCGGATAATTAGACAAGAGAAGGAAATCAGAGGTATCCAAATAGGAAAAGAGGAAGTCAAGTTATCCCTCTATGCGGATGATATGATCTTATACCTTGAAAATCCAAGAGAATCTGTCAAAAACCTGCTTGCACTAATAAAGGACTTTGGCAAAGTCTTAGGGTACAAAATAAATGTGCAAAAGACAATTGCATTCCTATATACCAACAACAAGCAGGCAGAGACCCAAATTAAAAGCACATTTCCATTCACAATAGCCACAAAAAAATGAAATGCCTCAGCATCTTCCTAACCAGAAAAGTGAAAGACCTTTACAATGACAACTACAAAACACTGCTCAAATAAATCCAAGAAGACACAAACAAATGGAAAAATATTCCATGCTCATGAAGAGGAAGAGTTAACACTGTTAAAATGTCCATTCTACCAAAGGCAATCTACAGAGTCAAAGCAATACCCATTAAGTTACCAACATCATTCTTCTCAGACCTGGAAATGACAATACAGAAATTCATATGGAAACATAAACAACCAGGAATAGCCAAAACAATCCTCAG
Organism: Cephalopachus bancanus; assembly: GCA_027257055.1. Classification (NCBI taxonomy): domain Eukaryota; kingdom Metazoa; phylum Chordata; class Mammalia; order Primates; family Tarsiidae; genus Cephalopachus; species Cephalopachus bancanus. Next base: position 81,674 of record JAPVLO010001022.1, on the reverse strand, counting down.
CAAAAGAAACAAAGCAGGAGGTATCACACTTCCAGACTTCAAACTTTACTGTAAGGCTACAATATTCAAAACAGCCTGATATTGGTACAAGAACAGGCACATAGACCAATGGAACAGGATAGAGATTCTGGAAGCAAAGCCTCAATTCCTCAACCAACTTATCTTTGACAAAGCCTCCTCCAACAACCACTGGGGAGAGGAGAACCTATGTGGTAAACGGTGCTGGGAAAACTGGCTGACCACATGCAGAAGATTGAAACAGGACCCCCACCTATCACCATACACAAAAATTAACTCTAAATGGATCAAAGACCTAAACGTAAAACCTCAAACTATAAGAATCTTAGAAAACACAGGAGACACCCTTATGGAAATTGGAACTGGCAACCAATTCCTATTCAGAATCCTAAAGGCCCATACCTTAAGATAGACAAGTGGGACCTCATCAAACTGATGAGCAAAGCAAAAGAAATCATCAAGAGAGCAGGGAGACAGCCCACAGAATGGGAAAAAATATTTGCCATCTGTAGATCTGACAAAGGCCTAACATCTAGGATCTACAAGGAACTCAAACATGCCGAAAGGAAAAAAACAAAGTCTCATTAAAAAATGGGCAAACGGCATGAATATATACTGCTCAAAAGAAGATATATAGGCCAGGCTCAGGTGGCTCAGGCTGTAATCCCAGCACTTTGGGTGGCCGAGGTGAGTGGATTGCCTAAGTCCACAGGTTCGAGACCCACCTGGGCAACTTGGCGAGACCTCATCTCTACAATAAATCAAAAACTAGCCAGGCATGGCAGCGTGCACCTGTAATTCCAGCTACTTGGAAGCCTGAGGCAGAAGGATTGCCGGAGTCCAGCAGGTTGAGGCTGTGGTGGCCGGGAGCATGCCACTGCACTCCAGTCTGGGCAATGGAGTGAGACTCCAACTCAAAAAAAAAAAGAAGATATACAGGCAGCCAACAGACACATGAAAAAGTGCTCAGCCTCACTCGTAATCAGAGAAATGCAAATCAAAACCACACTGAGATACCACCTAATCCTAGTAAGAATGGTCATCATTAATAAAACAACAGATTCCGGCAAGAATGTGGAGAAAAAGGAATGCTTCTACACTGCTGGTGGGATTGCAAACTAGTGTAACCTCTCTGAAAGATGGTGTAGCGATTTCTGAAAGAACTAGAAATTGACCTTCCATATGACCCAGCAATTCCCCTATTGGGAATACACCCAGAGGAACTCAAATCATTCTACAGAAAAGTTACCTGCACACACGTTTGTTGCTGCTCTATTCACAATAGCAAAAACATGGAACCAACCATGCTGCCCATGGAAGCTGGACTGGATAAAAAAATTGTGGTACATATACACAATGGAATATTATGCAGCCATAAAGAAGGACAAACATATGGATTTAGCAGCAACTTGGATAGATTTGGAGTTGATCATACTCAGTCATCTATCACAAAAACAAAGAACAGAGTACCATATGTTCTCACTCATAAGCGGACCTTGAACAATTATCATACTATAAGAAAGGGAATGGCAGTAGTGGGAAACTGTCAGGGAAGGTGGCTGGGATTGGCAGTTGAGGGAAAATTCTAACGGAGGGAAGTGCATACCTTATCAACAAGGGTACCTGCATAATCAACGTTTGTATACCAAACCCTGAACTGTAGCCCACGTCTTTAAAATTAAAAAATAATAATAAAATTAAAATGGCACTGAAACGTGAAAAGGAAAAAAAGAATTCTTTCACAAATATTATATATGAGGGGAACCCAAAAAACCTGGTATTAAAAATTGTGCATTTTTTTTGAATTGGAGTCTCACTCCATCTCCCAGTCTGGAGTGTAGTGGCATGAACACTTATGGCTACCCCAATGTCGATCCGCTGGGCTCTGGCGATCCTTCCGCCTCAGCCTGCCAAGTAGCCAGAACTACAGGCATGTGCTATCATGCCTGGCTAATTTTTTTAATTTATTGTAGAGATGAGGTCTCGCCAAATTGACTGGGCTGCTCTTGAACCTGTGGGCTCAGGCAATCCACTCGCTCAGCCTCCCAAAGTGCTGGGATTACAGGCTGAGCCACTGAGCCCAGTCGTGTATTTATTCTTACACATTTAAACTTCAATCACCTTTAAAGTACTCTTCATTTGCTGCAGTACATATATTGAGATGCTTTTTCCACTGCTCAAAACAGTTTTTGAACTCATCAGTTTTGATGACTTCTAGTGCTTCTGTTGATTTCCTTTTACTTCTTCCTCACTAGCAAAATGTTTCCCCTTCATGAGTTTTTTCATCTGGGGTAACAAAAAATAGTCGCTCAGGGAGAGATTGGTGAATAGAGAGGGTGAAGAATGGGGGGTCATGCTGTTTTTGGTCAAAAAACTGGTGAACTGTTCAGCACAGTGTGGGATGGTGTGTTGTGTACTACAATGGACCTGCTTCCCAAAAGATAATTCCAGTTTTTTGGGGGTCCTTCCTCATATGATTACATTGATATGAAATTCTAAAACAGGTAGAACTAATCTACAATAGAAAAAAATATCAGAACAGTGGCTGCCTTTGGGGGAAATGGGGATATATTCAAGGAAAGACTGGGAAGGAGCATGAGGAAACTTTAAGAGATAATGGTAATATCTTATACCTTGATAAAGGTGTTGGTTACACAGGTACATGCATGCATTTCTTAAACTTAGTGTGTATTTAGGTTTTGTGCATTTCATTATATGTAAGCTGTATATCAAAAAGAAAAACTAGTTGATATATATATGCTGAGATTTTTAATGGGGAAGTATATTCATGCCTACAATTTACTTCTAAATACATCAGAAATAAGATGAATTGACAGAGATAGATGGAAGATGACAGACAGATATGTAATAAAGTAAGCATAGTTAAATATCAATGATAGAATATAGGTGGAAGATATATGACTATTCATTTTAAAATTCAACTTTGATGTTTAAATATTTTCATAGTAAAGTGTTGAAAGAATGCTTTTTTCATTTTAAATTAGGCAGAAATGATATCACTATTAACAATATAAAAAACCAAGGAAAAAGCCAATGTTCTGTGTGACCTGGAAAGAAGAAAAAGGAAGATAAATATGAGGAATATCATTATAGATATTTTAAGTTTGAAATGAAAGTGAAAATGCCTAGCAAATAGCTGTAGACAAGTAATGGAAACTTTCAAGGCCAAGGCTAATTAGATTTAGGAATCAATCATATATAAGTAATAATGAAGTTTAAAGGTAGGGAGAAAAAACAGAATGGAATTAAAGAAAATCTTGGTGACTATTTTAGGGGCTGGGAAGAAAATCCAAAATAGAAAAGAAAGCAACCAGAAAAATCAAGACAATGTTATAGCAAAGAAAGGATAAGTAAGTTACAAACAACTGCCAACTACAAATATCTTTTGAGAAATAGTGCCAAACTGAGGAATGACAAAGAACTCACAGCGGAAAACTACTCTTAGCTAATTAAGAAAATAAATGCTCATGGATAATATCCAGGGCAGAACAGACTGCTAATCCTCCCCAAGTCTTTAAAATTCAATTGGAATCATAAATATCAAAGATTGTAACAATTTCATACTTATGAAAAAAATAATTTAAGAAATAAAATAATTTTACACTGACTCTTACTTTTTAAGAAACATAGTTAAGAAAAGCAAAGATATCCATGTCTTCAGAGCACACATGTAGCAATCAAAAAAAAAAAAAGCAGCATGAGTCAACTCAATCACCCACTTGTTGATTATGTAAATATTTCATTTAGTTCCCCAGCCCACCTCATAGGTCACTAAACAGAGATATGCTTTACAATTTGTTTTTTCAAATCTCAGACCTAAATAACCAGCACCCAAGTCTCAAAATCTAGTTACCTTGAGGCAGATCACTGCCACTTGGATCACAGGAATAAGGTGGAGGTGGTGGAGGTGGTAAGTTTGAAGTCTCTCTGACATCAGGAGGAGGTGGTGGTAAAGAGGCAGCAGCAGCAGGAATAGGAGCAGAATGGTATGGATAGGATGGTGAGGCAATCACTAACAAAGAAACACAACAAAGTAGCAATGCACAACTGTAACATCTTATAAGCAATAGCTCATCATCTACTTTTCCTGTGTCCACCACATAGTAAAAGAACCCCTAATTCTTATGGTTTGACTTGAACACAGAAATTTGGAAGGCAAATTGCCTATATGCTCTTAGACATGCCAGTTGAAAACTAGTTCATTACAGGTCATTTTAAGTTAAGAAAATTACTGGAAATTAAAAGAAAAAAACCTGAAAGTGACAGAGGTTTGACTATCAGACTTCAAACATTTAGCTAATGGGTGCATAAATAAAATGTCATGAAAGTAAAATTTTTACTTAGCTTAATACCCAATGCAAATTTAAGAATGCTTTCAGTAATTTGTCGCTCTCAGTTAAATCACAAGATGCAAAAGTTAGTAAGAGATAGACTAAATTGTACAGATTACAGATTTTAGCAATCCTTGGAGGTGTCTACTGGTAGCATCTGAATAAAGAGAATTCTAAATCATAACAGTTCCATTTCTCAGGAGGTACACAATCTAAAGCAAAACAGGCTAGATACTAGTTATCTTTTTAATGTTCTACATCTATTATTATAGTTTAAAAACAATACTCATCTAAAAGCTTCACAGTTTGACATAAGAAACTGTAATGTAATTATATTTAAATATTAATCTCCTATGACAATAAAGGAAACAGTATGGTTTCAACTTAGTAAAAACACATATTCCATATATATAATATGCCAGCTAAATGTTATTTTTTGACAAAAGATGAATGATACAATTCTTAAAGTTTAGTTGAATCATTTTAGCCAACTTAGAAATTCAAGTACCAAATTTCATCACTGCGTTATTGTACTATTATTTTAACCCTGAGAAGTATAGAAAGTTTAGACTCATCATCCAGTCAAGGTTTAAATTAAGAGTGTAAGCATATGAGTTAGTTTAGTATAGACACAGTCCACACAAGCTGAATTTATTATTCTGGTAATTTAGCAAGAAGTAATCCACATTGTTTTCATTTACTGACAAATACTAACAATATACTCATCGGTACCTTGTATATAATTACAGGCTAATAGTAGTAGGTGATCTCTATCTTAGGGTGATCTAAAACTTGATAAACAATTTTTGGAGGTGATGAAATTAATCTCTCTTGATTGTGGTGATGGCAGTTACCCAACTCTATGCATTTATTAAAACTCATAGAACAGGGCACCATTAAACCCGAATCACACTGTATTCTAAATTAAACAGTAAATTTTCAAAGCTTGCCCACCTGGGAGTTTTGTCATCTGTTTAGAAATCTCTACTTTTACAGTTTTGGAAGAAAAATTTAATTTTTAGAATATCCCCAAATGCTCTAGATCTATAGATTTGATTTTCATAAAATAATGGCTTCTCCAATAAAGCTCTGCTTATTCCTTTTTAATCATACCACTTCTTTAAATGAAATAAAATCAATTAACTAAAGATAGTAGAATGTGAATATGATCACTAGGTAAAAGCCAACTACTTGACACAGAGGTAGCTAAATAAATTCTCATGGGCCTGAGATAATCAAGAGTAGAAGAAATTTGGAGGTTACTTTGAATTCACCTTCCTTATAAGTGCACTGTAGTACAATAAGCGTTCTAAGAAAAAAACTTTTACAATTTCATGTTGCTCTAGAGATGCTTGAGCATCTCATCCTCAGACTTAAAAAGGGTTTTAATGACTTAACAGATACAATTCAAAGGATGGCTCCAAAACAATGGAAGCAAAGTTTTCCAAAATATTAATGGAAATCAATGTAACATATTCAGAATGTTGATTTCCCCTGTCCATGTGGCTACAGTTTGCTTCAGGACATTTAAGAAGAGAGCATGAGTATACAACAAGGGGGACCAAATAAAAAAAAAAAAACAACCGGAATTTATTTACAAAAAATCGTGTACTTATTCTTACATGTTGAAGCTTCAGTTACCTTCAAAGTACTCTCCGTTTTATGCAATACACTTACTGAAACACTTTTTTCCACAGTTCAAACAGTTTTTGAACTTGTCAATTTGTATACCCTTTAATGCTTCTGTCCTGCTGGTTTTTGTTTCACCTTTCCACAATGGCAAAACGTTTTCTTTTGAGAACTTTTTTCAACCAGGGAAACAAAAAAAAATTTGCTCAGGGTGAGATCAGGTGAGTAGGGAGGGTGGAGCATGGGGGTCATGCTGCTCTTAGTCAAAAACTGCTGAACACTCAGCATTGTGTGGGCAGGTGCACTCACAAATCACCCATTATAAAATAGGCAGACACACTGAAAGAATCTCCAGAAAAAATTCAATGAAGCTGAATGCAGCCAATAACATCACTAGCTGGTACACTAATGCCAATGGTTCCTAGAACACTTACCTAGCAGGGGAAGTCTGTACTACAAGGGGTGCATCCTCTAAAAAATAATCCCATTTTTGAGGGGGAGGGGTTGCTCCCCATATATATTAAGACTTCATCTCTTAGATGAAGTAGAGATCAAAGAGTAGGGTCAAGACTAAGGTGTGGTGAGGCGCTCCAGTATAAAATTTAAGTGGCCACCAAAATTAATGTAAAAAAAACTGATGAATAAAACATCAAAATTTTCAATAAAGAGAGGATCTAACCTTGCACTTGCATGACCCCCAAATCACTCAACTCATCCTAAACTGAACTGGCCCACAGATCCTATCTTTAATTAAAATTGATACTTTACTCATCATGGATTTTTGCAACAATCTTGATTTTTTAAAATAGTGAATTAAAGTATTATTTATCATGATTACTGTGGGCTTTTTTTTTTTTTTTCAACCTCTTAAACTTTGCACTCAGGGCAAGAGAGTCACTAGACCCAGTCCTGGCAAAAGTCTTCGGAATAGCTACCAAAACTCAGGGCTCAAATTTTATACAATTTAATGGCTTTGAGGAAACTCAGAATTAAAGGTAAGCATCTCATCTAGTTACCTGGAAGATTAGCAGTAACTTAAAGGAGGATAGGAGGGGCCTGCCAGAGAGGCATATGAACAACAAAGTGAGAAATATGAATTGTTTCATCTAGGGATTGACAGAGACAAAGAGCAACTAAAAAGCAGCCAACTCTAGTAAAGCAGATCTATAGTTGAGGCTCATCTGTGAATGAAAGAACAAAAAGATAAATGAAGGCAGTATACAGTTTTAGAAAAATCTGGCATTTAAATGGTGAGCTCCATTTGATGCAATAGTGAAATGCTTTTTTCACTGCTCACAAGTTTTTGAACTCATCCACTTTGATGCCTTTTAGTGATTCTGCCATTTTTTGGTTCACCTCTTCCACATCTGCAAAACATTTCCCTTTGAGGATTTTCTTCATCCGGGGAAAGAAAAAAGGCTGCTTTGGGTGAGACGAGGTGAATGAATAGGGAGGGTAGGGAATGGGGATGCCATTTTTGGTCAAAAGCTGCTGAACACTCAGTGCCGTGTGGGTAGGTGCTGCAAATCACCCATTATGAAATGGGCAAACGCGTTGAAAGAACCTCCAAAAAAAAATAGTCACCAAAGCTGAATGCAGCCTCTCACAACTCTTGCAGGTACACTGGATGCTGATGGGTTCCTAGAACACTTACTTAGTGGGGAAAGCCTATACTACAAGGGGCCCATCGTCCAAAAAAATAGTTGTTTTTTTGGGGTCCCCCCTTGTAGTCTCAACTTTTCTTTTTTGCCTTAATTGTACAGTTAACTACATCTTTACTGCCACCGGGTCTTATATGCTGATGTTTCTGATTATTTTGGTAGTCTAAAACTCAAAGCCCTTTTCTCTAGTACACTGTTGTCCAATACAACTTTCTGTGATGGTAGACTTACTCTGTATCTGTGCTGTCCAACACAGTAGGTACCAGCCACATATGGCTTTGAGCACTTGGCATGTGGCTAATGTGACTGAGGAACTAAAGGTTTACTTTATTAACTATAAGTAATTTAAGTTTAAATTTCTACATGTGGCTAGTAATTACCTTGCTTGAGAGCACAGCTCTAGCAGATTCTTCAGGAAGGGCCCATGGGAATAATACTCTGATTCTTTCCCATGTTGCCCTTCATGTTTGAAAATCACTTTGGCTAGATATAAAACCACTGGTTCACATGTTCTTTCCTTGAATATCTTTAATATTACTCAATTTTTCTTCTATCATAAAGCAATACTGCCAAAGTTTGATGATTATCATTTTATTTCTCTTATGTTCCAAGGACTCTTTCAGCAAGATACTCAGGACTTTCTTTTGCTTTGAAGTCTAGTAATTTTAACTAGAATATTCTAGTGTTGATTGTTCTGGGTCAGTGTCCTCAGAAATGCAGGGTAGGGGGCTGTTTCAGTATGTACTTTCAGAGTTTTCTTTTACTTCAGTAAAGTTTTCTAAATTATAGATTTTAGTATTTGTTCTGTTCTCTTACTTTGGTTTTCTTCTTCAGGGTCTCTTAGTATGTCACTTCTGAATATTTATTATCTTTTGTTTGTTTGTTTTCAACTTTAGAGTCTCCCTTTCTTACGTTCTAATTTTTCAAAAGAAAATGAAAAGCCTACAGCACCCTTATTTCTCTTAAGGCATTACCTATTGTATATACAAGTTGTGTATCCCTAATCCGAAAATCTGAAATCCAGAATGCTCCAAATTCCAAAACTTTTTGGGTGCCTACATAATGCTCAAAGAAAATGCTCATTGGTGATTCTGGATTTCAGATGTTCAGATTAGGGATGCTCAACAGATAAGCATAATGCAAATATTCCAAAATTTTTAAAAATCTGAATACTTCTGGTCTCAAGAATTTTGAAAAAAAAAAAAAGCCAACAAAACATTCAACCTATATTTGCTCAGGCTCAATATAGTTTAGTCTCCATTATTATCATTATTATTTTTTTTAAAGTTGAGATCTTACTCTGTCACTCAGGCTGCACTAGAGTAGCACAATCAAGGCTCACCATAGCCTCAATCTGGGCTCAAGTGATCCTTTCCCCTCAGCCTTCCAAGTAGCTGGGACTACATGCACGCAACACTATGCTTTGCTAATTTTTTTTTTATTTTTTAGAGAAACAAGGTCTTGCTAGGTTGCCCAGGCCTGTCTTGAACTCCTGGGCTCAAGTAATCCTCCCACCTCTGTTTCCCAAAGGGCTGGAATTACAGGTGTGAGTCACCACGCCTGGCTTAGTCTCCATCATTGAAATGATCTTCTGTTTCTGATTCTGTCACCTCATGAGTTTTTCTAATTTTGATTTGTTATTGTTTAATGTTTTGTATTATTTTACTAACGTGCTCAATTCCAGCTTGTAGTGTGTTTAGTTCTGTTAAGTAGGTACATTTCTAACATGCTTTCATTGTCTATAGGGATATTACTCGGCTTTTTTTCTCTTAAGATACTTTGTGTAACATTTGATCTTAATGCTTTTCTTTTGTTCTTTTACCTGACCTGTTGTTTACCCTATCCTGATCACTTCTGATTCCACTCCTAGCAGTTTTTCCCCAGTGAGGAATACTATCCTAAAAGGGAGCCCTAGCAGGTCAGTTTTGAAGAGTTCTTAGGGGCTAAAGTCTTCTAAGCCCTTCAGTTCTACCATGCACTCTCACCTAGAATTAGATCAAATCCCTTCCTAGTTTTAGCTGTGGCTTTCAAACTGCCCCACTTTTTAGTGAATTCTTATCATCTCTTTTGGGGTGTTTCTGTTTTATGGTTCATACAACAACCCTCAATGCTTCCTCATAGACCCTGACAGCATGTAGGTCTTGTGACTGGTGGTTTGTCCCTAACTGCTTAAATTTGGAGGTTCACAGGGATGCCTTGTCACTTGGTTTTGTTGTAGATGTTGTCCATGAGTTTTGATTTTGCTATTTCTATTTTTATTTGGGGACTCAGATTGAAAGGCTAATGCTGTTGTTGCCATCGCCTTCTAAGAATTCTGCTGAGAATTTTACATTAACTCACTAAAATCCACAGCCACTTCATGAGTTGTTATTATCAGTATTCCCCAAGCCACAGATAAGAAAAGTTCAATAATTTGTACAAAATTATATAGCTAGCAAGCTGTAAAGCCAGGATTCTAACCTAGGTCACTTAAAATCTAGAGCCTGCATCCTTTATTATGACATTCATAGGACAATGTCTCATTATATAGGAATGTATTTTACAGCAAACTGCTCAGGAATTTATTCTATAAAGTGAGAAACATTTCAACCTTAATTCTTATATAATAAAACTTAATTGAAAGTTTGTGAAACTAGTTCAAGTTTTCTAAATATCCACTGGGTAGCAAAATGATAGGTACAAAATCTTATAAGAGCCAAATTTTTAATAATAAAAAAAGTAAAACCCTAATTCTCAAATATCATGGATTCCTCAATAACACAAGTTTTTTTTGTTTTGTTTTTTTTGAGTTGGAGTCTCACTCAGTCGCCCAGACTGGAGTGCAGTGGCCACTCCCGGCCACCGCAGCCTCGACCTGCTGGGCTCCGGCGATCCTTCCGCCTCAGCCTTCCGAGTAGCCGGAATTACAGGCATGCGCTACCACGCCTGGCTGATTTTTAGATTTATTGTAGAGATGAGGTCTCACTGCCCAGGCGGGTCTCGAACCCACCGGCTCAGGCAATCCACTCACCTCAGCCTCCCAAAGGCGCGGGATTACAGGCTGAGCCACCGAGCCTGGCGACACAAGTATTTTATTAAGTTGGTTAAACACATTTAATTCTGGAAATTAAAGAAATGGTATCTAAGCATTAGAAAAGTTGTATGTGTATGTTCATGAATAGAAAAAGAGGCTTCCAAAGTAAGTAACCACGAATAACCTACCTGGTCTGCCTGGTGTAGGTGGAGATACAAATAGAGGCTGCATAGTATTCTGTGAGGATACTGAAGTGGTACTACTAGCTTGATTAGCTGCTGCACAGTTAGATAAGACTGGAGCTGGAACATTACTGGCACAGGAAGCTGCAACTGCTGCAGAATTTCCCATCACCTGTTAAGTGTGGAAGAAAGTTCAGAACTCTAAGGTTTCTTAAATAGTATTCGTTTGTCATTGGATCCTAAATTCCAGAAAAATAGTATTTTATTTCGATAACTAAAAAACAGATGTCAATGTTTATATAAACCCTAGGAAGTTTATATCTTTTAGAAGATCCTAGATTCCTTAGAAAGCCTTAATTTTAAAATTTACTATTTTTTGGAAAGGTAATACACATTAATATGATTCAAAAATCAAGTATCAAATTATATACAATTTAAATTTTTCCTCTAATCCCTGTCCTTCATTTGCCTCGTTGTCCTCTTCCAAAACAGGCAACCTCTGGGCTTCCTCCATATTATGCCAGAGATTTGCAATATATATTCATTTATATATATTTTTTTTTCACAAGTATATATATGTATCTTTCCCCACACAAGTACATACCTTTTTTAAAAAATTAGAAAAGATGCTTTGCATATTTTGTAATTTCATGAGACTTAAATCTTTTTTCTGCTTAGGTCATGATTCCTCGAGAACAGACTACTTTCCCACAGTACCCAGCACATGGCTATGCAGAGAAAGATATTCAGTAAATGGTACAGACTCTTCTTGAACATACCATCCTCACTGGCAATCTCCATTTCATTACCTCCCACTGCAGTGTGACTGCTACCCTCTCTGGTCCTTTGAAATTGCATTATGGTTTCTATGGTCATGAATTCTAGTATGCTTTTGTTAATCTTTATATTACTCCTTAAAGCATTCTCTTTCTGGGTCTTCCATAATATTCTACTTTCATTCTTTCCCTCCTTCCTTCACTGCTCTTTCTTCTACCCCTTTTCTAGAATGTGGTGATTTACAGATTTTATTCTAGATGCTCTTCTCAATCTCTTATTTTTTCCAGGACAATCTTATTCACTCCTATGGTTTCAGCTACCTTTTTAATGCTGACTCCCCATTCTACAGAAGAGCCTTAAATCTAAGTTCTGGTAAATCAGACAGACTTGACAGTTAATTTACGTTAGCTCATTCATTATATACAGGAGGTTCACAATAGACTATGAGTAGTCTAAAGCCGGCACATATTACAGTGTCTAGAACACAGTAGATACTATGTAATTTATTGAATGAATTTACTAATTACTGTGCCAGGTACCAGTACAATAATACTTAAACTTAAAGGAACAAAAGCAGCTGCTCTGAAGTATGGCAAAGGTAAAAGAAACGAGAAAATTAATTTTCTTCTGTTCAGACCATTGTAACTGACTACTTGAAAACATTATGACGATTACCTTCTGAGGGTAGTTGTATGAGGTAACTGTGTTCTGAGGAGACATAGAACATGGTTTTCTGTCCTGAAGAGACTTTAATGAATACAGAAATACAGTTAAAGTTAAATAAAGGGAAATCAAGAAAACAAACATCAATAAAAGATCTGCTTTGCTTCAACAATCTTCTAAAACTAAATGAAGTGATTTGTCCTGAAATAATTTTTTAAAATTGGCTCATAGAACAGTGTCTAGAACACAGTAGATACTCAGTAATTTGCTGAATGAATTTCCTAGTCACTGTGCCAGGTACCACAAGGCACAATAATACTTAAAGGAACAAAAGCAGCTGCTCTGAAGTACGTGAAGGTAAAAGAGAAAATTAATTTTCTTCTGTTCAGACCATCATAACTGATTATTTGATAACACGTTGAAGATTACCTTCACTGCTATGGTTTCAGCTACCTTTTTTTTGCTGACTCCCCATTCTACAGAAGAGCTTTAAATGAGACAGACTTGACAGGCAATTTACATTAACTCAGTGACTATGAAGACAATGCTCCAAAAGGTTCACTCTAGTGCCTAATTTAGGTAACTGTTCTGTTACCTATCTACAAAAATCCTCACCACATCCTATTATAGTCCCAATGCAGATAGTAAAATGTAACAGAGAACTGAAATTTAAACACTTTTTCAATGGCCTTTCTTGCCTTAAAATTCCAAACACGGTAGGATCAACAATAGTTTTGCTTAAAAAAAAAAGAGCATTCTATCTGGAGATGTAGTTCGGGACAACTGTTAACTGGTTGTTAAGCTGTATTCTACTGAAGCAGGATATAACAGATGTAGTAAGATCCAAACACCATTTCCCTCTGGCTCAAGATCTTGTCTTTGTCAAAGTAAAAATGATTTTGAAAGCCTCAGACTCATGCATGATAGATGGTTATGATAGCAAAAACTCCAGCAGCCGAGATTGGTAATACTGGTAAGAACACAGAAAGAACAAGGAAAGTAATCATCAGAAAACAACAAGAGGAACCGTACTGTGAAACGATGAGTCACACCTTAACATGAACCTAAGATTGCATATTACCAGTTTGTGTGGCCAAAGTACCTGCCAAAAAAGCAAACATTTGCCCTGACTCAAAAGGCCATGTAAATGCTAAACAATTCTAGGAAAGGATGTAGTTGAGTACAGGGCATTTCCCTGTACTGTGGGGAATAAATGTGGGGAATAAAGAAGGAATAAATGTTCATAGTTTCTTAGAAGGCTCTGTGCCTGGAAATCTTTATTCAAGTCTTGCATTGACCCTTTCTACCTCAGAATGCTGTGAAAAAATTACTTAGAAATTTGTTATGGATTTAGTGACTAGTGAGTGGGGGTAGAGCATATCATGAAGAGATTGAAAGTTATTGGGAGTATATGATTAAATTCAGAACAAAAAGGACAGGTCACAGGTAAAATTAAAGGGGCAGAAAAAAATAAAGTGCCTATTCTTGTCACCCCTAATGTAAGATTTTTACTTGCCTTTTCACTTGAAAGCCTATTTCTAGAGGTGATATACAGAGAGTGTCAAAAAATTGTGCACATTTTAAGAAAGAAAAAAACTGTATTAAAATTGTAATACTCAACATATACTGATAACAAAGATGAATACAAGTCACATTTGACTTTTGCAATTCCAAGAAGTGCTTAAAGTGGTTAACATCAGTGTCCAGACACTTCTGATTACAGCAAACTAAAAGAAATACATAGAACAGTATCTCTTAAAATGTGCACACATTTTTTTGGCACTCCAGGTATAAAGGACATAACATGAGAATAGCAAGGGTGGGGAGAAAAACTGTTTCTCCAGAAGGGGCAAAGTAACAAAAGGAGAAAGAAAGGGAAGATAATTATATATCAGAGTTCTTCTCCTCCCAAGATGTTCTGCCTAAACAGTACAAACAAAAATTGAGTATATGAAGCTGCCAAGATTAATATCAAGTACAGTTAGAAAATACAGAGTAATTATTCAAGTTCACAAATATTCCAGTTTTCCTTCTAAGTACATAATAGGATTTCACTGCCTGGTCCCATCTAAACTATCTATTTGGCTAATGAAATATGAGGAGAAATGTTAAGTCAGTATTCAATTTCTACATCTTTTGCCCTGCCGAAATGATTGTGAAAGCATGTGTCCATCAGCCTGGATTCCTGAGTTACTATGATCAACAGAGGCCCACTATCAACCTGCACTGGACATACAACATAAACAAGAACAACTTTTCCTGTGTTAAGTCACTGAAATTTTGAGGGGTTGTCACTGCAGCATAACCTAGCTTGACTAAAACAGGGTTTTTTTGTTTTGTTTTGTTTTTTTAACAAAAACCAGTGAAAATTCTGCCTTGCAGCAAGAATCAAATCTCTGAGTGCATTAAGATGCCTCAAAGCAAGAGATCAACTAAGGATATAATACCCAATAAACCCTTGCATTTGGGCAAGATGGTTCATAGAAAAGTGTCCAAAAGGTATGGCTCTTCCATCAATGCCTGATAAGCTCAAGGAACTTGCAATAAAGTAAAGAGAAACATAGAGATTTTTTAAAAAACAAAGAATTATTGCAAATCTTAGTAATATTATCTATAAAAAATTGTCAGTATGGCTACTGGCACATGTAACTAACAGAAATCAAAAAGAGAAACAAAATAAATTAATGTCACAATCCATGAGCCAGAACTCAAAACATTCAATTGAGATAAAAATGACCCTTGGGCCCCTAATCTTTTGTGTGTAAATAGCAGGCTGAGAAAGCTGCTCAGTTGCCAAGGAAGGATTATTCTCCTCCAATGCTTCTTTCCTCTTTCTAAGTTGGAGTCTCACTCCATTGCCCAGGCTAGAGTGCAGTGGCACGCTCATGGCCACCTCAGTGTCAACCTGCTGGGCTCAGGCAATCCTTCCACCTCAGCCCTCCAAGTAGCCAAAACTACAGGTGTGCGCTACCATGCCCGGCTCAGTTTTTTAAAAAATTTATTGTAGAGATGAGGACTCACCAAGTTTCCCAGGCTGTCCTCGAACCTGTGGGCTCAGGTAATCCTCTCAACCTCGGTTTCCCAAAGTGCTGGGGTTACAGGCTTGAGCCACCACACCCGGCCTCCAATGCCTATTTCAAATATTGCCAAGGAAGGGCAGGCCTTCCTCATAACCAAGAGCCCCAGAAAACAATGAACCAAATAATTCCTCCAGAGAACAGTCCCCATGCATAGGTTTGGGGCCCTTACAATGTCTGTCTATGAAGATCTCAGAATTGCTACAGGCCAGTAACTGTATTTTTCCCCTTTCCTCCCTTTCTGAGTAAGAATTTTTACTGCTATCTTTCAGTCCCTCCTCCTCCATTTTAAACTGCAGCAGGTGGGGAGTTAAAAAAAAAAACTTGAAGTATTTTGCCTGTAGGAGGAGAGAGCAAATTGAATGTTATAGTCCATAGTGCAGTTGAAATGTTTCTAATTTTTGCCTTCTAGGCACAGAGAAGTTAAACTCTTCAGTGAGACCTGCTCTATCCAAAGAATTGAAAAGAAAGTGACATGTGTCATCTCTGGTGGAAGCTTTAAGAGCCAGTGCACCATTTACCATCTTTTATTTCCTGCCTTGGCAATCATGGATAAAGCTTCTGTCAGCCTGAGCCCCTAAGTGATCCCTCCTACAGACCTTCACCGGACATATAGTGCAACAAAGAAGCAAACTTTTGTTACATTCAGTGAGATTTATGGTCCATTCTGACTGATACAAAAATCATAATAAAATTCTGTAAAAGAATGTTACTGCCAGTCTTAGAATCTCCTCTTATACCAACATACGCTAAGACTATCTCTAAATAGATTAATTTCAGAAAAGGGGTATGATGTTAGATGAGTTAATTTCTGTGTCAATTTCTTCATCTACAAAATGGAAATGATACCAATTGCCTTATAGGGTTGTTCTGATTTAAATACATTTATATGCATAGCTTTAAGAGGTGTCCCAGTATACAGTAGGAGCTGTATCTGCTATTATTAAATACCTACCAAGTTTGCTGTAGATGCAGTTGTGCTATAAACACTTGAAGTTTCATAGTCTGGCTCTAGAGGATATAGCCAAAGTAAAGTTTTAAAAAAAGGCATTATTTTATAGTTCGAAATTTCATAAACAATGATGAATGTCAGATTATATCAAGATATTACTGACCTGAAGGATAAAGATATTCCTCATGATATACTCCTAGAAAAAAAGACAAGGCAAAAGAAGTTCATTTATATAGGTCTTTTTAACTCAACAGAGTCAATTGGCAAGCACTTGCTTTTTCCTCAAGTTTTATGGATATATGTTCAAAACTAAAACGCAAACATCCTGGAATGTGATTTGAACTTTCATACTATTCAACAGATATTGAAGCCAGAGATCAGCTGTAAACAGTACAAATTTCTCCTCTGAAAATTTCCTTAGCTTTTACAATTTAGGCAGATGTGAAAACCCAGCTGTGTCCAATTTTTTTCAGTGACGTGGTACAGTGTGGTGATTAAGCAAGCACATAGGCTCTGGAGAATGAACTGCCTAGATCTGATTCTTGACTAACTACATGACTTTAGGCACGTTATTTTCATCTTTGTGCCTCGATTTCTTCACTGTAAAGCAGAATAACAGTACCTAGCTCATATGAGTTTTGAGAAGGGTTAATAGAAGTGAAAAGAACTTTCAGCATGGTGCTTAATGTAAGTAAACACTCAATCGTGACTATAAAGTAATATGAGTATAACCCACTGCGCCCCTGGGTGGACATTAAAAGAATATGTCATGCCTAATGTGTTTTCAGCCTGTTTAATGTAAGTAATACATGTAAAATCAGTTTGTCCTCAAAAAATGGCTCTGTAGTCTGAAGTACTTTAAGACTGTTGTACCATTAAAATGCAGAGAAAATCAATATTCAATTGGACAATTTTCCAAATAAAACCCCATAGGTGCAAACTGGATTTGATTTTTAAACACACTACTTATCAAAAAAACAGGCATGCAACTCCTCAAGACAGTAGGATTTAAGATGGGAACAAAGATTTGATTGCTTCAAATATATCACACTATAGGCAAGTGGTACACCTGAAGCTACCTACCTGGATAAACGAAAAGACAAAAAAGGTCTTCTGAATAAAAGAGCAGCCAGTAAGCATCCTTAAACACAAGCATGCATACACATGTACAAAGTTTTCACAAAATATTCTTCTATCAGGTTTTGTCGTCCTCATTAAATTCCTAGAAATACCTATTTTCTTCTACATAAGTTGCAAAAAGAATACCACAAGAAAATACGGAACTTAAGTTATTGAGAAAGCCTCATACCTCAAGCCACCCAATCATCCAAAATTGTTTCCGTAGGAATACAGTATCATTTAACAGTAAAATGGCAAAAATAAACACTCCTCATGGTGGGAGGCAATATAAAAACTGTTAAGGATACGTGTGTGTGTGTGTGTGTGTGTGTGTGTGTATGTATGTATACGTGTGTGTGTGTGTGTGTGTGTGTGTGTGTGTGTATAGGCTTTAGAGTCAAACAAACCAAGTTCAAAATCCATCTCTGCCAATCACAAAGGATCACATATTATATGATTCCACTTTTATGAAGGGACCAGAATAGGTAAGTCTATACAAACAGAAAAAGATTGGTGGTTTTTAAGGACTGGGGGAGGGAAGGTTGAAGGAAATAGGGAGTAGCTGTTAAGGGGCACAAGGTTTCATTTTAGAGTGACAAAATGTTCTAATATTAATTGTGGTGATGGCATGTAACGTTGAATATAATAAAAACCACTCGTATGCTTTAAATGGGTGAGTTATATGGTATGTAAATTATATCTCTAAAAAACTGTTAACAAAAAAAACTATACCTCTGCCATTTACCAAGGGTATGATTTTGGTCATGTCATTTACTCTTTGAACCTCAACATCCTTGTATATAAAATAGGGATACCACATTCCTCAGCAGGATACTGCAAGGACTATATTATATTATAAATATAATCACTTAGTAGAATAGATAGCACATAGGATCCAATAAACAGTAATAAAAGGCCAGGCATGGTGGCTCATGCCTATAATCCCAGCACTTTGGGAGGTCAAGGTGAGAGAATTCTCTGAGCCCGCGGGTTTGAAACAAGTCTGGGCAACTTGGCAAGACCTCATCTCTACAATAAATCAAAAAATTAGCTGGGCATGGTGGTGCATGCCTGTAGTTCCAGCTACTTGGAAGACTGAGGCGGAAGGATTGCCTCAGCCCAGCAAACTGAGGCTGCGGTGGCCGGGAGCATGCCACTGCCCTCAAGCCTGGGTGACAGAGTGAGACTCCAACTCAAAATGAATAAACAAATACATAAATAGTAATATTTAAGGATCAAGTAGAATTCTTTGGGTGAAGAAATTATTTTACAGCAATCTTATAATAGCTAGTCACATGAAAGTCTGAAGTAGATATAAAAATGGTAAAGACAACTATGAACAGTGCCATACTAATAAGCAATAGATGTGTCCCATACTAATATCTCAACAAATCAAAACTTAGTAAAGACCTATGTAGAGAACTGAAAATAAGTTATAACAATGCAGTGGCCTACTCAAATAGAAATCTATCTTCTCATAAATACCAAGACATCTTATAAGCTCTGAGGCAAGAACTCATAGCTCTTTCAAAACTAAGATACTGGAACAGAGTGAGATCTCAAAACCAAACCTTTGGTCTACTTCACAGTCCTAATATTCTAATGCCACAAGACTCATATTTTTAAAATAATTAACTAACTAACTCACCATTGTCACTCTGGCCACTGCCCTCCTCTGAATTCATAGTCTGTTTGCCTGAGTTATGTCCCTGTCTTGCAATGCAGTACGCCGAAGTAGCAGGAACCATTGTAGAGGGACCTCCATGATTCTGTACCAAAGAGACACACATACACATGCAGTTCTTCCTAAGTAGTCAGAAAAAAAGCTAGCAAGATGTTTTGAAAGTCAGTTTAAAAAAAAAAGAAAAAGAAAAAAAATCTAGCCTAACAATGTGAACTACTTTTGTAAGAGAACTCTGTAATTAAATGTTTTAAGTGTACTTCGCAATTTTTAAAAGTGTGAATAATCATGAATACAGAAAACATTAGCCCATACTATATAAGCAAGATTATTTCTCTACTTCTATCCTTCTCCAAGTACAGTGAAAAAAAATCTCTTCTCTCATTTTCCAGAAAGGGCTTTGTTTGGATGTTCATGCAAAATCTAAAATTTATCCATGCTGCCTTTAGTTTAAAAAAGTAATTTTTTGAGTAAAGCCCTAACGCACTCACAGATAAAGATGGATAAGCAGTCTCATCCCCTTCTTTAACTTCATAAAAAGAAATAGTCTCTTCCAAGCCCCTGGGCGTCTGTCCATTCTCTGGGGCAAACCCATATTGGCACTCCTTATTCATACAATGCATCTGGCGATGACTATGACTACGTCTAAAGGAACTTAAGTAGTTAGAATAAAAAAGAAAAGTTACACAATATCCAGTATCTTGTGTTTCTAACTTCTAAATAACAGTTCAAACAATTCAAAGTTGACACTTTAAAAAAAAAAAAGTTAGTGCTCAGCAGTGAAACCAGACTCACCCAGTTTGTGTGACTTTCAACACAGTACTTACCGAGCTCTATAAGAGAAGTTATCATAGCTCTGGCAGCACCTTTTACCTGGCCCAGGGTGAAAAGTAGCTTTAGGGCCTGCCATGTTGTGCCTGCTTATAAAACGAGATGAATCTCTAAGAATAAAAGGAAAGGAAAAGAGAACTCTTTACTCACTAAAACCCGAGTAGTCGGGTTCCTGCAGTTAACAGAATTAACACATATTTCTACAAACATTCAACAAGGAAAGGTTTTACTCTCCCCAACATTGGCATTAGGCCCATCCATTATTAATGGATACAGTGCCATATATCACATGGACACTCATCTTGATGGCATTCTAACGTCTAGCATCTCTTCAACTGCCTTTATATTTCCCTAGACTCTGAGAATACAAATCTGCCAATAAATTCATGTGACAAGAACTTAAATATAAATTAGTTCCTTCCTCTATGTTTTCTTTTGGCAGAAATTAGAAAAGAAATCTAAACTATTAAGATATTTCTCAGTTTTACTATAATTCTGCCCAGGAGTTATTTCCAAGATCTAAACAGAGATGTACATTATCTTAAAAGTCAGTTAAGTCTTACCTGGGCATCCCATATCCCCGACTTTGTCTCTGAGATGAATGTTGAGGAAAAAAATGTTCATTAGACACATTGCCTGCTGTCTGTGAGTAGTGTATTGAAGAATCATGCCCATAATGCATATTGTGCTGAAGCCTGGGTGGGAGAAGAGGATCTCCCCTACTGTAAGCCAGAGTCATATAAGCCTCTTTCCCTCGAGCTTTCTTGAACATCCTCTTCCGTTGTTTCATGTCCACCTCTGCCATAGCTTTGAGGCAAACAAAGAAGTAGCAAATAAGCTTCATAACCAAAACAAAAGGTCCAATGCCCCCCCATCATCATATTGCTTTAAACTCTCAGATGCTTTTCTAGAACAAATCAAATAAAGAGCGAGAATTTTTGTATTTTTCAAGAATGTACTAGATCTTTCATTTGGAAGGGCAAATCAAGCAGGTAATTTCTGTATCAATGAATATCTCAGAACAATCTTTAGTATAAGCATTTTAGTACAGGTCATCAAAACACTGAGTCACTCAGTCACCTATGTTACTATTCTCTAAGAAATTATGCCTATTAGTATCTCTGGCTGCTTCTATGAGGTGTTTTTTCTAGTTAAGAAATATTTTTCTCTTAAATTTTAGATTCTAAAATCTATACCAGCATAGATATCCAGTTTTTAAAAATTAATTAATTTTTATAGGCCAGGCTCAGTGGCTCAGCCTGTAATCCCAGTCCTTTGGGAGGCCGAGGCAAGTCGATTCCCTGAGCCCACGGGTCCGAGACCAACCCAGGCAACTTAGCAAGACCTTGTCTCTACAATAAGTCCAAAATTAGCTGGGCTTGACAGCGCGGGCCTGTCCTTCTGGCCACTTGGAAGACTCAGGCGGAAGGATTGCCGGAGCCCAGCAGGTCAACATGGTGGTGGCTGTGAGCAATCCACTGTACTCCAGCCTGGGTGACGGAGTGAGACTCCAATTCAAAAAAAAAAAAAATCTATAGGTACATAATAGTTGTACATATTTAAGGGATACATGTGATATTATGACATAAGCACACAATGTGTAATGATCAAATCAGAGTAATTGAGATAGCCATCATCTCAAATATTTACCATTTCTTTGTGTTGGGAACATTCCAAATCCACTCTAGTTATTTTGAAATATGCAATAAGTTATTGTTAACTATAGTCGCTCTGTTATGCTACTGAACACTAAATCTTATTCCTACTATACAACTGTTATTTTTGTACCAATTAACCAACTTCTCTTTATCTTCCACGACACTTCTGAGTCTCTGGTAATTATCATTCTACTCTCTACTGCCATGATATCAATACTTTTAGCTCCCACATATGAGTGCTTCAGTTTACACAGTTTCCTGGAGCAGTGGTTTTCAACAACTTTGCCCCTCCCTCCCTCAGATTTGGCAATGTCTGGAAACGTTTTTCTGGTTGTCCCAACTTGGCAGAGTGCTACTGGCATCTAGTGGCTAGGAGTCAAGGATGCTAAGCATCCTACAATGCACAGGATAGCCCCCCCACTCCTCACAACAAAGTATTACTCAACCCATTATCAGTAGTGCTGAAGTTGAGAAAACCTACCCTAAAACAAGACATATGATATACCTTATTTATTTACTTTTATTTTTTATTTTTGAGTTTGAGTTTCACTGTCGTCCAGGCTGGAGTGCAGTGGCACACTCACAGCCAATGCAGCCTCAATCTGCTGGGTTGAGGTGATCCTTCCACCTCAGCCTTCCAAGTAGCTGGAACTACAGATAAGCACCATCATGCTAGGCTAATTTTTTTGATTTATTGTAGAGACGAGGTCTTGCCAAGTTGCCCAGGCTGGTCTTGAAGCCCTGGGCTAAGGCAATTCTTTCGCCTCTGCCTCCCAAAGTACTGGGATTAAAGGCATGAGCCACCACACTGGGCCATAATAAACCTTTTTTTAGAAAGTATGACCTAGGTAAGTTAAAGGGGCCATAAGAAGGGAAAATAAAAGAATAAAAACCTTTAGCATACAAACCTATTTCTGGGACATAGCCCCCAGGCATTTTATGGTAACCTCTTCCTCCTTTCCGACTGGGCATAGCATTCCAGGCAGGAACAGGTGTCACTTGGGTAACTGGTTTTAAGTTAGCCAGTGGAACAACATGCCTTAAAGTTAAAGGTATCACCATGAAGCCATTGCAACACAGACTTAACTCTCATTAAATACACAAAGCCTACCTCTTCCACTTCATTTTCAAGTATTCTATTTACGCCTGTTGATGTTTTTCCCCCATTTGTTGTTGTTGTTTTTAGGTTAGAAAATCTAACAGTAGCTCATATAATTTTACACCTGTTTGTAGTACTCATCATATTCCAGAATAAAGATTGTGGCAGACTGTATTATTAGTTCACAAATATTTGCTACCCCTCCTTGAGGCAAATATTTCCCCACCTCATTGACATCAGGCTTGGCTATGTAAATCACTTTGGCCAATAAAATGTGAGATGTTTTAAGATCCAGCAAGTGTTGTCATATTCTCATTTTTCTCCCTGCCCGTAAGCATGAAAGAATGTGCTAAAATAGAGCCTCTGCTGTCCTGGGTCCCCTCTGCTGACCCACTATGGACATACTAAATGAGGGAGAAATAAATTTTATTGTATTAAGCTTCTGAGATTTGTAATGGATGTTTGTTAAAGCAGCATAGCCTCATTTAATAGTTTTCAAAGTAGACTGACAGCATTAGCATCACCTGGAAAGTTGTCAGAAATTCACATTCTTGGGCCTCACCCCAGACTTACTGAATCAGAAACTTAGGAGATTGGGCTCATTAATCCGTGTTTTCACAAGCCCTCCAGGTAATTCTGATGCATGGTAAAGTTTGAAAAGGACTAGACTGGCTTATCTTGATACCAGCAGAGGCTCAGTTAACAAACCACCTTTCCAATTACCATGAACAGTTTTGTATCAGAATTCTGTTATACTTAATTTTTCTAATAAGTTATCTAGTGCCTAGGATTTAGAAATGTGTGCGTGTGTGTGTATATATATATACAAACACACAGACACGTTTTTATATATATGTTTATACATATATATGTGCGATACCTATATTGAGACTTCAGCACATGTTTTTATAATTTGAGATAAGCCATTCTGGGCCAATACCAGATATAACTCTGGTACTCTTACTAACATCCTGATAATGATCACTTTAATACTACAAAAGTACACCAGGAGTCAGACTTTAATAATTCAATAAATTATTCTTACTTTTCTGCCAATTCTTCAATGAAGACTGTTACTGAATTGTTCTCATTTCCAACTTCCTGAATATGAGCATTGTAATATCCTTCACCTGATTCCAAGCGAACCTAAAAGAGGAGACTACATCTAGTTTCAAGTCTAATGAAAGATATGGCTTCTACCAGACAAAAATACCACTCTTCCCCAGATGGAGTTCAGTGTCCACTTTTTAAAGTAATTGATATCAACACTGCCAGTCTGAGTCAAACGAGGCAGCACATACTGAAAGAGCCTTACATCTAATGACAAAAGTTTCTACTTCAAAAAGGATAAACATTTAAATAGTTTCTAGCACTTTGTATATAAGTCTTGGTCAACTCATATTAATGACTAAAAGCACAATCTTGGAAAAACAAATTACTGATTCTTTAAAGAAGGAACTAACCTGACACTTGTCTCCCAAGTAGTAGTGTCTCCCAGCATACTCCATGTAATCAGATTTTTGAAGTTCTATTAAAAGAAAATGAAGATTCAAGCTCAACTGAGCTGATTCCTTTCCTATTTTACATTATTTAATTTCCTAATTTGCTTTTAGTGTCTTTGACAATGCTACCACTATACGTTAAAATAAGGGGAGGTGTCCTAAAGGGCCATTCTATCACTCTTCATGGGTTATTTCTGTGGTTCAACTTAAAGAGACCTGCAAAAATAATGTCGTGCTTTAAGAAAGAAATAGGTGGAAATTAGCAGTTCCTAGTCTTAAAGTTGGTCAAACACTGGTAAAGTTTGAAGGCAATAATATACAGCTTCTTCAAAGCAGTTTTTAAAAAAAACCAATTTACTATGTTACATGAGATCTTAATCTCATTCTAGATTGTTAACTATACATAGGTTCACCAAGGTACAAAGATTTGAATGAGAAATATTAATGACTTATCTTGAAGGCAGAATTTTAGGGCCTAGTTTGTTCATTTTAGTTATCTTGTAAGGAGAAATAAACAATTACCTATTTCAAGGGTTGGTAAACTTTTTTTGTAAAGAGGCAAACAGTAACTATTTCAGTTATGAGCCATACAGACTGTCAGAACAACTTAAACTCTGGTGTACAACTTTATTTATGAACACTGAAATCTGAATTTTATAAAATTTTCATGTGTCATAATATACTATTAGCTCATGGACCACACAAAAAAAGGTGGCAAGTCACATATAGTCCAAAGGCCTAACTAATTCACTTACCAGTAAGGGTGGTTTTAACACTTTATATTTAAGATAAGTTTGTTCCAGTCACTAAAAGTTTCTGGTACTCTTAAGGCCACCTAAAGATTATCTCTATACAATCTTTGCAAAGTTGAAGTCCCAGATAAATATCAGACTATAAAAGATCCCTCCCACTTTTAAACCTATTTGTTTCTTCTTTTGGACTTAAATCATACATGGCATAAGATAAAAAGTACCAGGCTGCTTTTTAATAACAGTACACTGAAAACAAACATCTCTTATAAGAAACAACTTGCAAAATTATTCTCCTGGATCTGTCAGGATTCAAAAGTATCCTGTTGATATTTCATTACCTTTTCTGCTGTCCAACCAAACATCAAATTCTATATTACGATAGA
Source organism: Cephalopachus bancanus (assembly GCA_027257055.1). Taxonomy (NCBI): domain Eukaryota; kingdom Metazoa; phylum Chordata; class Mammalia; order Primates; family Tarsiidae; genus Cephalopachus; species Cephalopachus bancanus. The sequence goes on along the minus strand of JAPVLO010001022.1, from coordinate 56,325 downwards.
TTTCTGGATCCAGGGCTTTGAGCACCTTATAGGGGAAGAGCATCTTTGATGGATTTTCTGGAGACTAAAACAAAAATAATCATGCTACAAACTCACCATCCTTAGCTTAAGTCTTCCTTCTATGAGGAAGGAAGAATTAAGGTTCTTTTCTTCTTTTATAAAATTATATACATATGTCTTCCTTTTCTTCATTAAAACAAGAAAAAACAGCACAAAAATATTTACTGTGTATTTTAAAAATCGAGAAGTCAAAAAAACAAAATGCAATTCTAAAAGATTTTAGATGGCAGAAGGGAAATAATGTCTAGAGCAGACAACAACTCAGGATACATGTCATATAAACCAATACAACTAACAGACCAGGATTAAAAATTCAAAGCTATTCAGTGAATGTCATCTTGATATACACATGGAGGTGCAAATGTTTCTGTGCCCTAAAATCACCTCAAAATATCTGAAAAGCTTATTTAATTTTGGCCAAATTCTGTTAAAATTTCCAAAGGAACCACAATTTTTCATCTGCTTTCCTATAATTTCACCATATTCAATGCCATTCCAAAATTACCAGCACTTTGGGCATACATATGAGCGGGATCCCCTCCCCCCCAAAAAAACCCCGTAATTATTTTTTGGAGGGCAGGTCCCTTGTAGTACAGTATAGGATTCCGCTGCTAGGTAAGTGTTCCAGAAACCCATTGGCATCAATGTTCCAGCTAGCATTATTGTGAGAGGCTGTGTTTGGCTTCAGTGAATTACTTTTTGGAGATTCAACATGTTTGCTTGTTTCATGATGGGTGATTTACGAGCACACCTGCCCACATTGCACTGACTGTTCAGTAGTTTTTAAACAAAAATGGCATGATCTCCACATCCTACCTTCCCTATTCACCTGATCTTACCCCAAGTAACTCTTTTGTTTCTCCAGATGAAAAAAGTACTCAAGGGAAATGTTTTGCCAAAACCACAAAACACTATCAAAACTGATGAGCTCAAAAACTGTTTTGACTACAATGAGATACCTCCTAACTCAGGTAAGGATGGCAATCATTAATAAGTCAAAGGGCAGGTGCAAAGAAAAGGGAACATTTCTACACTGTTGGTTGGAGTGCAAGCTATTTCAACCTCTACAGAAAGCAGTAGGGCGATTTCTAAAAGAACTAAAAATTGATTTTCCATACGATCCAAAAATCCCTCTCCTGGGAATATACCTGGAAGAACATAAATCATTCTACAAAAAAGACACTTGCACACGTTTGCTGCCTCACTATTCACAATAGCAAAAACATGGAACCAACCCTACTATCCACTGAAAGTGGACTGGATAACGAAAATGTGGTACATATACATGATGGAATATTACACAGCCATAAAGAAGAACAAAATCATGGATTTCCCAGCAAACTGGATGGAATTGGAGACCATAATACTAAGTGAACTATCACAGAATCAAAGAACTGAATATCACATGTTCTCACTCATAAGTGTGCCCTGAACGTTAGTCACATTAGCACAAGGGAAGGATCAGCAGTCGCTAGGCACTGCTAGGGGAGGGAGGAAGGGAGGGAGGGAAAAGAATGGAGGGCATGTGACAACACAAAGGTACCTAGTCTACTACCAGGGGTGGTGAGGGTCAATTAGAAGCCTAAGTTCCACCTGCATACAGCCTACTTATGTAGTTATTCCTTACTTGTATCCCACATCTCTATAATAAATTTTTTTTAAAAACTGTTTTGAGCAGTGGAAAAAAGCATCTTGACAGTTGTATTGCATCAAACTGACAGTACTTTGAAAGTGACTAAAGTTTAAACATGTAAGAATACACAATTTTTAATAAATAAATTCCAGGTTTTTTGGGCCTCCTCTTGTAGACACTGCTGTAATAGTGCTTGCCCTATTTAGCTAGTCTCAAACTACTTGATTTTATGCCTACTTGATTTTATGCCTGTACAGATGATAAAACTTCTCTTGTTTCTCCAACTTTAATAGGCCATGATTATCACCTAGTTTGTTTGAATAGAATAGGGATAGGCATTAAATTCTTTAATGGAAAACAGTAACCTTAGCATCAGAAGATTGATTACAAAAAAATACAGATTTTTGTGATATTACTTTAACTTTAAAACAACAGCTTTTGTGATTTCTCAAGTGTTCAGAGTATGTTTTGAAACATCTATGGCCAGGTACAGTGGCTCATGCCTGGGATCCCATCACTTGGGGAGGCTGAGACAGGAGGATTGCTTGAGACCAGGAGTTTGAGACCAACCTGGGCAACATGGCAAGGCCTCGTCGCTACAAAAATAACAAAAATAAAAATAAAATAAAAATTAGCCAGGCATGGTGGTGCACATCTGTAGTCCCAGCTACTTGGGAGGCTGACACAGAAGGACTGCCTGAGCCCAGGAAGTCGAGGCTGCAGTGAGCTATGATCATGCTACTGCATTCCAGCCTGGGTGACAGAGTGAGAAATTCACTCAAAAAAAGGAAAGAAACATTTAACAGTCCATAAGAATATGAATTCAGAGAAAATTAAACATACATTTTACATTTTTAAATAGGTAAGACTTCCACAAAGGAAAACATGACCAAGTCTCCCCACACCCATGTAACTAGAATGGACCATCTAACCTTAACTAGTTCAAGTTATGATGTGGCAAGCCAAGAGTATGAAAACTCTTTGCCTTAGAAAATATCAAACCTTTGCTTCTTCTGTTTCTTGATTGGAGCCCTCTGGCATATTTTCAGCATTGCAGCAGGCACCCCACTCTTCTGTCCTAATTGAAGAGTTTCAGAGCAAAGAGCTTTATACAGATGCAGTAGTTATTTGTCTTAAGTCTAACGACTATACCACCACCTAGTGGTAAAGTAGCTCAGTTCTAAAAATGAGGCAGATTCTTTTTCATCCCAATGTTTGCATTTATTCTTCATTTCCTTATTAAGTATGTGCTACAATATACTTAGCAAATTACCTCCCACATTTCATGGCTCCTGTGAGGACATACTCTTAAGATGGTCCTTATGATCCCCACTTCATCTGATTGGCTGGTCTCTCTCCCCTGCTGTCTATAAGGAAGCAGGCAGGCATGTTTACCAATCCAATGTGATAGGGAGCTGAGAGTTACCTCTGGCTAACAGCCAGCAACAAACTGAAGCTCTCATTCCTACAGCTGGAAGGAACTGAATGCTGCCAAGAACCATGAGTGGAAAAGTAGATCTTCCCCCAGTGAAAACTCCAGATAAGAACATCTGGCCAACACTCTCATTAGTCTTGTGAGACCCTCAACAGAAAATGCAGCTAAGCCATGGCCCGATTCCTATTCCTATCAAAAATTGTGAAATAAGTGTGTTGTTTTAACCTGCCAAGGTTGTGGCAATACTGTTATGTAGCAGCCAGGCTCATGGCTCAGCCTACAATCCCAGCACTTTGGGAGGTTGAAACGAGTGGAACGCCTGAGCCCGTGGGCTTGAGACCAGCCAGGGCAACTTGGTGCGATCTCGTCTCTACAATAAATCAAAAATTAGCCAGGCATGGTAGCATGTATCTGTAGTTCCAGCTAATTGGAAGGCTGAGGCAGAAGGATCGCCGGCACCCAGCAGGTCGATGCTGGGGTGGCCATGAGTGTACCACTACACTCCAGCCAACTCAAAAAAAAAAAATTGTTATGTAGCAATAGATAACTAATAGACTGCCTTCCTACTTTTACAGTATCCACAAGCCTAATATCCTTAAGACAAGTAATGAGTGAAGCGTTAAGCAACTTTTACCCTCATATACAAATTCTGACAATTGATTTCATAAACTCATCCTAGAAAAAGTGCTACATAACTTCAATGATGAATATCACCATGGTCACCTTTGAAGTACTCCCCTTGGGAAGTTATGCACAGACACCAGTGCCTAGTCGACCCATCAAAGCAATTTTGGAACTCTTTTTCTGGGATGGCCATCAAAGCTGTTGCCACATGACCCTTGATGTCCTGAATGTCATCAAAATGTCTTCCTTTCAGCCGGGCTTGGTGGCTCAGCCTGTAATCTCAGCGCTTTGGGAGGCTGAGGTGAGTGGATAGCCTGAGCCCGCGGGTTCAAGACCCACCTGGGCAACTTGGCCAGACCTCACCTCTACAAGAAATCAAAAAATTTGCCGGGCATGGTAGCGCACGCCTGTAGCTCCAGCTACTTGGAAGGCTGAGTGGAAGGATTGCCAAGAGCCCAGCAGGTCGATGTTGCGGTGGCCGGGAGCAGCCACTGTACTCCATTCTGGGCGACAGAGTGAGACTCCAACTCAAAAAAAAAGTCTTCCTTTCAACATTTCCTTTATCTTTGGGTAAAGAAAAAAGCCACTGGGGGCCAGATCAGCAAAGTAGGGAGGGTGTTACAATAGTTATTTGTTTACTGGCTAAAAACTCCCTCATAGACAGTGCTGTATGAGATGGTACAGCATTGTTGTGATTCAAGAGCTGCTTCAGGACCATTTTTGCATACACCTTTCTCATGCCAAGATTTTCAGTTAAGATTTTTCAGTTTCTTTAACAATGTTTTTTTGGTTCTCTATGCGTCTCACAGTCAGCTGATGATTTTGATGCACAATTAACACATTTTTGTAATGTTTTCGTCAGTTCTGCTCATAACTGGCCGTCCTGACCTCTCTTCATCAGTGACACTTTCTCTCCCCTCAGAAAAACATTTATTTTTTATTATTATTATTTTTTTTTGAGTTGGAGTCTCACTCTGTCACCCAGACTGGAGTGCAGGGGCCACTTCCAGCCACCGAGCCTCGACCTGCTGGGCTCCGGCGATCCTTCCACCTCAGCCTTCCAAGTAGCTGGAATTACAGGCATGCGCTACTACGCCCAGCTGATTTTTTGATTCATTGTAGAGATGAGGTCTCGCTGCCCAGGCGGGTCTCAAACCTGCGGGCTCAGACAATCCACTCACCTCAGCCTCCCAAAGGCGCAGGATTACAGGCTGAACATTTAATTCATTTATACACTGCCGTTTTCTTCATGGCATTATCCCCATAAACTTGAACTCACGTTCCTGATTTCACTTCCACTCTTGTCAAGTTTAACAAGAAATTTAATGTTTGTTCATTCCCCTAAATCAAATTCTAACATTCTTGTGACAACAGCTCTGTTGGCCATTGCAGGAAGAGTCCCAAAACTGCTGTGACAGGTAGATTAGGCACTAGTGTCAGTGCATACATAGCTTCTCAAGGGGAGTACTTTGAAGGTGACTGTTGTGATATTCAGCAATGAGGTGTGTAGCACGTTTTCTAGGATGAGTTTGCGAACTTAATTGTCCGACCTCTTATGCGTCACCCCCTGAGGTCCCAAATAAGTTTTTTTGTTTTGTTTTGTTTTGTTTTTTCTTTTGAGTTGGAGTCTCACTCTGTCACCCAGACTGCAGTGCAGTGGCTGCTCCCGGCCATCGCAGCCTCGACCTGCTGGGCTCCAGCAATCCTTCCGCCTCAGCCTTCCAAGTAACTGAAACTACAGGCGCGAGCTACCACGCCCGGCTAATTTTTTGATTTATTGTAGAGATGAAGTCTCGCCATGTTGCCCAGGCGGGTCTCGAACCCGCGGGCTCAGGCAATCCATTCACCTCGGCCTTCCAAAGTGCTGGGATTACAGGATGAGCCACCAAGCCCGGCTCCAAATAAGTTTTAAAAAACCCTCTTCGGCCAAAAAAAAAAAAGTCATAAGCATTAAACGTTCAAAAAATAGAACTACAAGACAAAAACACAGGGTGGCACCTGACTGGCACCAAACTATCCTGAATTCCCAGACAGAACTAGGAATCAGAAAGAAATATATGATGACAATGCCCACTTCATTATCACAAACTCAAAGGTTTTTTTTTTTTTTTAACTACATCTATTCAATAACATCCTCAGAAGCACACAATCTAAACTCCTAGTGCATACCAAAGGCAGACACTCAGAAGCTCCTAAAACTCCCCTTAGCCTGAGATATTTCTATAAGCTGGAATGTGTAGGTCAAGTAACCACTTAACCTGTTATTATCTACAAAATGATGGTGCTGGTTTAGAATAATTTTCTCAAAATATGGTCCATAGCCTATCTATATCAGAATACTTGGAGTACCTGTTTAAAAAACAGATTCCTGGCTCCTTCCTGATCTCAAACTTTGTGAGGGCAGGTCCAGGAATCTACCTTTCTAATAAGCAATGTGAGTAATTCATATACAACTAAAGTTTGAGAATCATGAGATTAAATCTAAAGTCTCTTTTAGCCAGTAAAAAATGGACTGTTACCTGAACAAAGACCTTGAAGCCTGATCATCCCACAATATGATATATCTTTTTAGTAAAGCTCTTCCCCCATTAAAAAATGTATTTCTAACATACGTGCATGTTATGTGTGAATATGTAGTCTAAGTCATAAGCTGGTCAGGCCCTTTCACTTTCAAATGATTATGCACAGAAACATGAAACATTATCATGTAGTTGATATCCCCTTTCACTTTCAAATGATTATGCACAGAAACATGAAACATTATCATGTAGTTGACATCCCCTTTCCCTTTATTACCTATCCTGAGTTGAACTCTTGTAATCAATATGGGCATCCTCACTTCTCACCACAGCATTATTTCTGTTCTTCTTAGAACCACTTCGAAACAATTCAACTGCAGTTTTCAACACTCCTTCATCCACAATAAACACATCTTTATATAGAATTTCATACAATACAGCTGAAAAAAATGGCCAAAATTCCAACTGTCAAAATATGATTTTTATAACAATGTGGAAACCATAACACATCATACAAAGTCAGTCAGTACCAACAAGGTTTTATGCTTTTTTTTTTTTTTGAGTTGGAGTCTCACTCTGTCGCCCAGACTGGAGTGCAGCGGCCGCTTCCGGCCGCCGCAGCCTTGACCTGCTGGGCTCCAGCGATCCTTCCGCCTCAGCCTTCCAAGTAGCCAGAATTACAGGCATGTGCTACCACGCCCAGCTGATTTTTTGATTTATTGTAGAGATGAGGTCTCACTGCCCAGGCAGGTCTCGAACCCGCGGGCTCAGGCAATCCACTCACCTCAGCCTCCCAAAGGCGTGGGATTACAGGCTGAGCCACCAAGCCCGGCCTCCAACAAGGTTTTAAAAGGGCTATTTATGGTGGCTCCCTCAAATTAAAGACTGGCAACAAATCATCTGAAATCATACCCCAAAATTTATAAAGCCTTCACATACCCTGACAAATAGCTGCACTTGACTGAAATTGTTTTGAATACACAGAATCATAATGACCATTACTTGAATAGCAGAGTAGAATCTAAAGAAAAGAAAAACACACAAAACAATTAAGTGAATGTTCCACATCTTACAACCAAAAAATTAAGCCGATAATTAACTTGAAATTAAGTTGGTAGTCAGCAATTAATAAACTAAATGTATTACTTTTGAAGACCTAAATATAAGGAAATACAAGCTGAACCTCATGAAGAAATCTTCTTGGCAGTGACTTTCACTTATTTATTTGTTTGTTTATGTTTAGCTCTGCCACTCAAGCTGGAGTGCAGTGACACAACTGTAGCTCACTGCAGCCTCGAACTCTTGGGTTCAAGATATCCTCCTACCTTAGTCTCCCTGTAGCTGGGAATACGGGCAGGTGTCACCACACCCAGGTAATTTTTTTTTATTTTTTGTAGAGACAGGGTCTCACGAAGGCTGGTCTCAATCTCCTGACCACAAGTGATCCTCCCACTACAGCCTTCCAAAATGCTAGAATTATAGGTATGAGCCACTGTGTCCAGCCAGCAGTGACTTTTAAATGCCAAGATTAAAATCACTACCAAAGTAATATTATGAGTCTCAGTCACTTTCTTTAATACACCAGCAAGTCCCGATTCACAAATTTACAAAAAAATGGGAACTTTTACAAATTGAGTTACCAAATATAACAGCCTAACAGATGTCAAAAGACCCAGGTTAACTTCTAAGAACGGCTGGAGAAATTAGGTTAAAGACTCATATACTTACTCCAAACTCAGACAAAGAGGGGAGAGGGACTTCAATTTATTTAAAAGGTTATCCATTATACTGAATAGCAATATATTAATGCATTCCATGGCAGCAATACTACTAGAGTGATTTCTTCAATGAATTAAGGCAGGGAGGTGGCTACCAAACTTCTTAGCTGATTCCTTCAATTCCTAGTTTGGTCTTGTTTTTCAAAAAAATTCAAAGGCCATGCTTGCTAACCAAATTTTTTTAAGTAAAAACACTCCACGTGACAACATTTGTACACACAACTGCTCCAAGACCTTTCTGAGTTTTGTTCAAAAAAAATCTTTCTTAGCCAGGTGCAGGTGCTCACGCCTGTATTCCTCATTACTCAGGAGACTAAGGCAGGAGAATCTCTTGAGCCCAGGGGTTTGAGGCTGTAGAGTGCTATAACTACACCTGTAAATAGTCACTGCACTCCAGCCTAGGCAACGCAGTGAGACACCTATCTCCTTAAAAAAAAAAGAACAGAAAGGCAAAACTGTCTTGTATAAGGGATATATCTGTAGTGATTCAGGCTCTTTCATTTTGAAGCTATCTCTGGTATCAGCAACTGAGGTACTAAAGACAATTCTTGTGATCTATGGAAAGATGCTGCCACCAGGTATCCTTGGCAAACATAATTATCCAAAACACTTTTTTCTACCTTGCTACACTACCATGGGCTCACTTCTCCCAATAATCAAGTTCTCTGATCCCCGTTCTATTAGTCTTTGCTAGTCTTTTAATGAAATCACCATTCTATTTTAGTAATAATCCACTTCAAAGTATTGAGGTCAATTGTCAAGAGTAGGTAACACACAGTAACGTTGAAGTTATGAATGAGTTTCTCCCACCACAAGGAGTACATACATTTAAGAAGAGTTTATTAACCCATAAAAACAGTGAGCAGATTTTGAGCAGAGAAGACCTCTGTATTTTGGGCTACAAGAACTAAGAAATGTTAAGAACTGGAGGCAGCTGTTAAGGAGTTAAGAAATCCAACTAACCAGAACTAATGAATAAATAAGCAGCTCTTCTGGAAAAACAAACAAAAAAAAGCAGATGACTAGCCAACTTCTCTATTCAAGTAGCAAGCATTTCCATTTTGATTAGAAGAGGCAAAATAAAGTAAGATGGTTTTTATGTTCCTGGTGGTATCCTAACATACATTGGTAATTCTTTCATATATACTTGTAGGTGTTGTATTTGGGAGTGGGTAGGTGGAATGGCAATAAACTAGTGGGAAAAAATGGGGCAGATCTATAATGCTGATAAGGGTATCTAAAAAAAAAACAAGTAACAGAATGTTAAGTATGTACCCATATAAATTAACAAAACATTCATGCAAAGAGAATGATAAAGAAGGATACCCACCAATACTTAATAGTTGGTACCTTGAAGCATATGTGACTGAAGAGCATGAATAGGGACTTTACTTTTTACTCTACATTTCTAGAATTTTTTTGGTGATTTTTTAAAAAAATTATTTTAGAGATATAAGGTACAATTCAGGATTACATCAATAAGGGTACCTGATCCCAAACCAGGCAAAGTGAGGATCAATGGGAGGCCCAAACTTGATCTGTACAATGACCATTTATGTACATTTCTAGATTTAAGTTTCATGTTAGGCTGGGCGCAGTGGCTCACACCTGTAACAATAGCACTTTGGGAGACAGAGGAGAGAAGACTGCCTGGGTCCAGGGATTCGAGACCAGCCTGGGTAACTTGGTGAGACCTCATCTCTACAACAGATCAAAAAATTAGCTAGGCGTGGTGGCACATGCCTGTAGTTTCAGCTACATGGAAGGCTGAGGTGGAAGGATTGCCTGAGCCTAGCAGGTCGAGGCTGCAGAAATCATGAGCATGTCACTGCACTCCAGCCTGAGCGACGAGTGAAATGCCGACTCAAAAAAAAAGTTTCATTTTGTTTTTAATATAAGTATGTGCTTCCTTCTAGACAGAGCAAAGTGAGCTAAGTGAAGATGGCTAGCTTTTAGGAACATTGGTTTTAACACTGAATACATTTAAGAAATTGAAGACAACTATACAGAATGCAGAGTTAAGTCAACATAGAAGGGAAAGGGTATCTAAGCAAACATTAGGCATTTATTTCTTTTAAAGTTGACACTAAAATATACTTTAGAAGGCTCATTAATAATGTTTACTAATGGTGGGCTCCATGGCTCAGCCTGTAATCCCGGCACTTTGGGAAGCCGAGGCGAGTGGATTGCCTGAGCCCATGGGTTCGAGACTAGGCCAGGCAACCTATCTCTACAATAAAGACAAAAAAAAAAAATTAGCCAGGCACGGTAGCACGCACCTGTAGTTCCGGCTACTTGGAAGGCTGAAGTGGAAGGATCGCCAGAGCCCAGCAGGGCTGTGAGTGTGCCACTGTACTCCAGCCTGGATGACGGAGTGAGACTCCAACTCAAATAATAATAATAATAATAATAATAATGCTTACTATCTTTAATAAAGTCATTTTTTTTATTTTTCATTTTTGAGTTGGAGTCTCACTCCATCGCCCAGGCTGGAGTGCAGTGGCTCGCTCACAGCCACCCCAGTACCGACATGTTAGGCTCCGGCGATTCTTCCGCCTCAGCCTTCCAAGTAGCCGGAACTACAGGTGCACGCTTCCACACCTGGCTAACTTTTGGTTTATTGTAGAGATGAGGTCTCACCAAGTTGCCCGGGCTGGTCTCAAACCCACAGGCTCAGGCAACAATCCACTCACCTCGGCCTCCCAAAGTGCTGGGATTACAGGCTGAGCCACTGAGGCCGGCCTAATAAAGTCATTTGTTAAAACTCAAATAATTTAAATGTAAATCTTAGAAGTCTGAAGTGTGGTAAAGCAACAAAGTTTCAGGTAAAGCATATTCACGTATGGCTTTTCCATACTTAAATTTCAATATGAACAATCATACTCACTTTATAAATTCCCAAATCAGACATATATGTTTGCACTATCCTGTGCATGTAAATACACAATTGCTGTTAAGTATTAGCTCTATTAGCTCTATGTACATGTATGGATGAGCCTTGTACATGGTATTTACTGACTGTACACACTCAAAAGGTCTGACATTTTTGTATTTCTATGGCTCCCAATGGGTAATGTTTTCCCTTAATTCGCTCAATAATAAATCTGTAAGATGTATAAGATTCATTTTAAATAAACTGTTTAATTGTAGGAACTAAGTGGTGGTATATGGATGTTCACTATATGAATTTTTCAACTTTCTTCTGTATAAAAATTTTCAGAATCAGAAGTTGAGGAAAAAAAACTGAACTGAGGGTTTAAAGATCCCTGGTGAAGATCTAAATGTTCAAATCTCGTATCAGGCACTGCTGTATACAGCTGCTAAAACACAAAAGCTATCACTCCTTTTCCTCAAACAATTCTGACTATGTCATACCTGTACCTAAAATGTTCAATTACTGTTTAGGGTCAAGTAAACTGCTTGAAATTAACTTTAAAATACATCAAAAAAAAGAAAGAGGGATTGATGAATGGATAAAGGAACAGATAAACAAGAATACTGAAAGATTAACAGCAGATCTTAGGTGGTAGGCAGGTATATGGATGTTTTCTATAAAATTCTTTAACTTTTCTGTATGTTTGAAAATCTTCATAACAAAATGTTGGGGAAAAGCTTCAAATGACTATTCTGTACAATAAAAAGCCAAATTCTTTGGTATGGTCTACTCCACCTCTCATTTTGTAACTCTAGCCTTATCTTTTCATCATTGCTCTCCCCACATCCAACTACTGAAGTCCCAAAGGGTCTCGTTCCCATGTCTTTGCAGATAATATTTCCTCTGAATAGACTGCTCTTCATACTTGAAGAATTTTTTTTTTTGATGCTCCTCTTAAATGTTACTATGAAGCTTTCTAAACCCCCTCAAGCCGAGAAGGCCTTTTCTTGTATGTTCTTTGTACATACTTTTATTATAAAATGCGTCACCTCACTGTAATTAACTATTTGCGTGTCTGTCTTCACAGCCCCTTAAGCCTGTGGGGCAAGGATTTCCTTGATTCATTTAAGTATCCCGAAAGCCCAGAAAAGTGTTTGTTACACTATAGAGGCTAAATTTTTGCTGAACAAATTAGATGGTGGCCATTGGTAAAATACTTAATGTGTCCCAATTTATACTTACCTTCTAAGTTATTTCCTACTTAGTCTTCTCTATTTCTACTGCCACTTCTCTGGCTTACTGTAACAGCATCCTAACAGTTCTCCCAGTGTCATCTTGTCTTACTATCATTAAAATGGTGCCTGAATTGTACTCCATGGTATGAAATAAGATTCATAAAACTCAAATATTGTGTTGTCTATAGCCCCTAACAAAATAATCAGGATAAAAGCCTTCTCTTAAAAACTTTTTGGAAGAAAAGCTATGTGCTGAAAAACAATTTATCTGCTGAGTATTCTCAACCAACAACTTCCTATATTCTCCAAGTACTTTAGCAGGCAGTAGTATAACACTATCCCTGCCCTCAAGAAACTTTCAGATTAATGAAAGAAATAGACATGAAAATAAATACAATGTTATACAAAGTTACTTGGGAGATATTAGTGGAACAAAAAAGGAGGAAATAATTCTAGGAAGCCAGTAAAGTTTCAGAGGAATTGACATTCCAGGTACAAAGGGACAGAAAGTATGAAAGTCAAACTATCTGGAAGCATAATATACTAAGGATGGAAGAAAACGAAACTGGTTTAGGGCCCTTTATGACACTGAGTGTCTAGCTTCAGAGTCTGAACTTTATCCTCTAATCACTGAGGAGCCAGCTGGGGGTTTGGGGTGGTTTTATTCTGTGACAGAGTTATGACAAGATCAGATCTGGAGGGGTAGTTAACACTGAGAATGACTAATTGGAGAGGAAAAGGTTGGTGACAGAGAATCTTGTCATTTAGACTGTGTGTACTTTTTTATTAATTAGGTTAAAAATTATGTCTTAATATCCTGATAAGCCAGCAGTATCATTCAACTTCTTTCATATAAGTCAACATTCACACATCTTCTTACCTTGTCTTCATAGCCATTATCAGTGACATAAGTTGGAGGCTTTCCAGGGTAGCGGTAAAGAATGAAATCCCGACTACATGGGTAGAAAACAAAAGTGGGTAGGAAGAGATAATTTGATATATGAAAGAGATAATTATAGAAACAAGTATTTGTGCTTTTAAACTGCCTACCTTATTTATATAATACAAATATTCGGCTTAATATTTCGCTTTAAAATAATCCAAAGAGGCTAAATGATTTAAGGCAGACAGCTAACCACCCTAAAGACGTATGAGTTTTCAAAAATGTATCTTAATTTGGGGGGAGGAGGAGTTAAGACAACAAATTAACAACTGTAAGTATGTTTTTGAGTTTTACGGGTGGGGCTCTCTTATTTAAAGCAGGAGTTGGCAAGTGTGGTCTTTTTTTTGGGGGGGGCAAGAGGTCAGATTATAAACATTTCAGTTTTTGCAGGCCATATGGTTTATTCAGCTTTGTTTTTGTAGCATGAAAACAGTTATAGACAACGCATAAGTGAACTAGCATAACTATTTTCAATAGTTTCATTTATAGACACTGAAGTTTGAATTTCATATGATTTTCACATGCCACGAAACCTTTTTACTTTTTAGCCAGAAATATTTTAAAAATCATTCTTAGTTTAAGGGCCAAACAAAAACAGGAAGTAGGCCAATTTAAAAGCTGACTCCTGATTTAAAAGTGACAACTGATTAGCCACCTGCCCAATGCCTATTCTATACTTCTTGATGGATTAAATGAGCAGACTGTGAAACACTGACTTGAACAAATCCCCATAATAAGAGGGTTCTGATTCTACCAAGGTATATGCCACCATATCATCCTAAGAATTATGAGGAAATCTCATACAGATCAGATTACTCAAACGAACAAGATTTCCATTAGCCTCTAACAACATTATATAGCTGTTTTTAAAAACCCTAGTCTTCATAAATGCCACTTTTGCAGTTTTAAAAATCAAAACAGAACTTACAAAGCAGTGCTTCTCAAATCTCCCCTATTAATGCTCCCCCAAGCAGCCTTTTCATACTGCCCCATGAAATTATAATACCACAGATATTATATGTGCTTACGTACTGTGACCCTGTAAAGGATCATAAACCATTGAAATATCTAAAAATTTTTTGCCCCCTCACCCACCTATTTCTACTCTATTGGGAGTGATACCGCCCAATGAGAATGCATGCAAAAGCAGCACAAAGTTAAACATACAAGAGTTCTAAGTATTACTATATCCTACAAGAATATCAGCAGTTCTTTTTAATCTTCCACTTAAACAGACACAAAAGCTAGAAGTAAGGAGCATGTCTATAATAACGTTCTCCACCTAAAAACTGCACCAATTTTACTTTGTTTAGAATTCTTCATTCTACATTTCAATATATCAAATCTCAAATTTCCCCAATCCTGAAGGAACTATAATACAAACCTTATATACACAAGTGTGCATACATTTCCAAAGAAAAGGGGATACGACTTACTTATAAATTAGAGAAAGAGCTCTTATTTCCAGCTGGCCGGCACTTTCCTAAACATAAATAGTGCATAGAGTTTTTAAAAACATTCTGTAGCTAGGAGGTAGACGTTTTTGCAAGTTCAACTTTTTTTTAAAGCCACTTAGCACTGTTTTAAATGAAGAATTTGCAGAACATAGTATAATTTTTTTGAGGCTTGGGGTATTTTGATAGTTACTCATTAAAATAAACTTAGCCTAAAAAAAATGGACCTAATCCCTTCTTAGTCATTAAGTAATAAGGACAAGTAGTATAAAATATTTAAAAGACACAATAAAAATGGGACTAGTGCAAGAAAAGAAAGGTACCAGGGTATTCAGTAAATATGTTTTTAAGTACAGAAGTACAGAATTAATTTTATCACATAAAAATTCTTTCTAAATAAAACAATTTATGGATTTTACTCCCACATAAAAGGAGGATAACTACAAATCAGGGGAACACATTAATTCCAGAACTATAGAATTAATTTTATCACATAAAAATTCTATCTAAATAAGGTCTATATTTATGGATGTTACTCCTACATAAAAGGGGGATAACTAAAAGTCAGGGGAATGGTTTAATAAAAAAATAATGACCTCTTAGTAACATTCATTACCACCCTTCTCCCCAACTAAAAGTAGAAAGGCATAAGTTTGTTCTTTTTCCAAACAGTGTGGTACTCTTTTTTCTAGTCTACTGTTGATGGGATTAACATACAGTTCTCAATATTTAACACATAATAGTAAGTCAATTGCCAGCCTCTAAATTTCTGCAAAAACTATTTGATTAAACACAGCTGAGTACTAAAGAAAATATTTTGGGTCTGGCTAAAGTGATACAGTTGAATGAATATTTAGGTTACTATTCCAAGTAACTCTGAAAAGATTAAACACCGGTATTTGATCTTACCTTGGGATCTCCCAACCGTTCCAGGTATTTCTCAAAAGATCCCTCCACATACTTCAAAAATAAAACAAACTTGACTTAACCAAATACATAGCATTACTGAAATCTCATCATATTCTGCAATATTATTCTCCAATGTTTTTTGTTCAGCTCAACAATTATGGTATTAAGTTACACTTTGCACAGCACCACAAGAAGATTTATGCATACACAATAGTCATGAATGGAGAAAAGCTGGAGTATGAAAGTATCTTAGAAACTGGTCCTGGCTTATCCACACATCAGTGCATTTCACCAAATGGTATACTTTCGAATTTCTTTTGAAATGCTAACTTAAGTTCCTTGACAATTTGCATGAACCACGCAAGCCTAGTAATAAGGATCTCAAATTTGACAGAAGATATGCACTTACAAAGTCAAACTGAGGAACTTTAAGGACAATTTCATTTCAAAAAAGCCCAGGGCACAAGGGAAGCTTTTGGGGTAATGCAAATGTTCTATAACTTGACTGTGGCAGCAGCTGCATGATTGTATATCACTGTCAAAGCTAAAAATACTAAACTTAAAATGGTAAACTTTATTATATGTAAAATACATCTCAATAAAAATGAAATTAAACTTAGGGAATAAAATAGATTTATTTCTAGTTCCGTGTATATCACTAGACTTTTAAAAATAAGTTTACTTTTTTCTTAATTTTTGAAAGTTTTGAAGTATAATTGACATACAGTAAAGTGCACAATCTAGGCTTGGCACAGTAGCTCATGCCTGTAATCCCAGCACTTTAGGAGGCCAAGGTGAAAGAATCATTTTAAGCCAGGAATTCAAGACCAGCCTAGGCAACCGAGAGAGACCTACCCCTGTCTCTACAAAAAAAATAAAAATAAAAACTTAGCCAGGCATGGTGGTGTGCCCCTGTACTTCCACCTACATGGGAGGCTGAGGTGGGAGTGAGCTGTGATCATGCCACTGCACTCCAGCTGCATGACACAGCAAGACCCTGTCCCACAAAAAAAGTGCACAATAGTACAAATAACTTTTGACTTATGTATGTACTCATGAAACCATCATATCAAGATAGTGGATACATCTATCAATGCCCCAAGTTTCCTTGTGCCTCCCTATAACTGATATATAACCGCTGATCTGCTTTCTGTCACTATAGATTGGTTTGTATTTCTCTCCAGAATTTTATGTACAGAAAAATCATACAGTATAAACTTTGAAGGGGGTCTGGCTTCTAATATTCAGTATAATTACTTTGAGACTCACCAATGTAGTTTTAAAACTTTACACAACTTTTTTACTCAAAATGTGGTCCATGAACCAACAGCAAGCAACATTTGGGAGTTTGTTAAAAATGCAGAAATATTGGGCCCCAGTTCAGACCTACTGAATCACAATCTGTATTTTAACAAGATCCCCAGGTGATTTGTATGCACAAAAATAATTGAGACGCACTGCTTTACACCATGGTCTTGAATTTGAAGTAATGTCACTAATAATCTGTTTCCCAGGTGTGGAGAAGACTACACTCAATTTCAAGGTAGCAAGCTTTAAAGTCAAGACTCCGTCATATAGTTTTAAAGGTCACTGAAACCTACTGAGAAAATTAAGAGTAAACTTCCAAAGCAGGCAAATACCCTTAACAGTCAGAAGAAAACAAATAGTACTGGCAGAGCCAGCAGTGTAAAAAAAAAAAACGCACACACACAAAAGTTTTGATTCAGTATTTCAAACCAAACCTTAATAAAACCTCCAATTTCATTAACAAGAATTCAAATACTTAAACATGTACAAAGATGGCCCCCTAAATGCTGTTTTATTTTACCTAAAGTCAGTCATTAGTGACAGAGCTCCAATTACCAATACTTGTCACATGAAAAGATTAGATATTTAGACTGATTTAGGTCCTTACAATTAAGTTTTATAAGACTCCTCAAACTGATTGGCTGAAGATTACTGTACACCAATAGCAAAAACACAGAACCAACCCTGGTGCTCATCAAAAGTGGACTGGATAAAAAAATATGGTACATATACACAATGGAGTACTACACAGCCATGGATAGATTTAGAGTCCATCATACTAAGCAATCTATTACAGAAACAAAGAACTGAAAACCACATGTTCTCACTTATAAGTGGGTCCTGAACATTTATCACACTACTAGAAAAAAGGGGGGAGTCACGTAACCTCACTAAGGGTAGTAGACCCTAAACCAGGTAAAGTAAGGTCCAGATGAAGGCCCAAACTTCACCGGCTTTTAAATAACTTGTATACCTAATCCTGATTGTACCCATATTTGTACAATAAAATAAAATTTAAAAAAATATTACTGTGCACAGGATTAATCAAGAAAATAGGAGTTTCTATTTGTACATATTTTAAAATATGCATTTTATGATATTAACAGAGCCAATCCTTCATGAACTATTATTGTTGAAAAAAGAGTATATGGATAATACAGAACAGCAATTAAAATGTAACTTTTTAGGGTTGGGGGTTTGGTATGGGGGAAAGCAGTAGTAGGAAGGATACAAATTAATTTTTCTTAGTTTTTAATTAGAATCCTAAATGTACTTCTGGGAGAAGGTCCAGAAGACGCATGCTAGCTTGTGGGAAGAAAGTCAGCTAGGAATTAAATATTTGCTATTGAGAGAAGATTGCATAATATAATTTAATTCTGGCAGGAGCTCAAAATTCTTTTCCCACCTACTACATATTCTACCAATAGTTCTCCCCTGGGTGTGTATTCTACTTACAGACTCAAAAGTTTGTTGATTTTCCCTCATATATGAGACACAAGCCTTCCTGATTTCCAAATGATGGACCTGACTGCAAAACAACTAAAAAGAAGAGAAAGACCAGCTCACGATCAGAAGTAATTTGAAACAGAAGCTTCTAAATCAAGACTATGAACTGGACACTTAAGCTTCCCTTAGTCAGAACATATGTAGGAAACTGGAAAATTAAATCATCATCTTACTTTTTTTTTTTAACCATCCTTAGTGGGAGTGGGGAGGAATGATTCTGCCATGTCCCACCACCGCCTTTTTTTCTTATTTGCATAACCTGTACATTTTTTCTTAGGTATAAAATTTAGAGGAAGCAGGGGATGCTTACAAAGGATAAAGATGTATTTTAAACTTGTCTGTAACCCCATTATCTTATTACTCCTACGTTACAAACTGGCCTTTGAAAAACAGAAAAGATAGCAAAGGTACATCAACATATTTAGACTAAACAGCAAAGGCATGCACCAGGCTAAAAAGGAGCAGCCAGCCTCTTTCCAGTACCTGATAAGAGACTTTTTTGGGGGGGGGTTCTTTTGGTATCCTACTGGTCTAGCTAAAGAACCATGCCATGTATCAAACTCTGAAAACTCAGTATAGGGAAGATATATTTTCCTTTTACCTGCTCTGAAATAGCCCGAAAGAGGCAAGAGGCATCCTTGGCAGTCAGTTTTCGAAACAGTCCTAAACTGCCTAAATATTCATCCATTGATGTCTCATTCAGAGACTTCTGGCCACAGTACTTTCTCCATCCTTTATGCATCGTGCACGGGGATGGAAGGGAGAAAGGAACAGAAGTGTGGCAAGAAGAAAAAAGCAGGATGCAGGTAGGAATGGGTAGCAGCGACAAAGGTTGGCTTATGCGGGTATCCAGCTGCAGAATCTTGGCACTTCCTAGGACCAGAAGCAATGGGCTGCCTTGCCCAGGACAAGTTGGAACCCTGTAAAAAAAAAAAAAAGAAAAAAGAAAAAGAAGACAACGACGACGAAGAGCAATGCTCTAGGAATAGGGAACTCAACTTGAAACATGAGAGCAGGTGCTTACAGAGCTGCCTCCTGGGGAAGAGTGAAATTAACCCAAGCAGCTCAAGGTTGAGAAAAGTATCCATAAGCAGCTGAGCATTAGGACCAGAAGGAAACCAAGCTTGCAGCTTAACTCAGGGCAACTGCTGCACGAGGCTACAAAGGGACTACAATAAGGCTCAGGTGTACAGAATGTAGCTGGGTCCACGTTACACTGCTTGAAGATCTCTGCCTGGATTTTCAACTATAGTAAGTCCCCTACATACAGTCTTCCCTGCTCCTTTCACAGTTTCAGGGAAGTAAGGAAAGGGGATGAATCCGAGCCTAAATAACTAGTAAACTTTTGCATTAAGAATATCTTTTTAAAAAACAAAAAAGGGGGTGGGACCTCCCTTGATCTTTAAGGGTAGTTCAAGCAAAGTACCAAAGCAATTACCTGGATATTTCAGATATGATGATGAAGTAAACTCATTTAGTTTTAGATAATAATAACTCTGCTAGTCACAGAAACTAAATCTATTAGCTGTGCTAGGAATCCCTGATACAGTTCTCAAGTAGTGTCTCCAAAGTATTGTACAGCACTAATAAAAAGGAAAGATGCAAAAAGTTTCTTAAACAATGGAAATAAAAATGTAAATGGAAGCAGCATGAAAAGAATATCTTATCCACAAACATTTTAATAACCTACCTTTAAAACGCTGTGGCACAGTATGAAAGGCATTGAACGTGAAAGGCGTGTTTCAATGTATTATTAGGGCATTTTGCCAGAAAAAAAAACTGCTCTGGATTCTGAGAAAAACAAACTAAAATATTAAGGGTCAAGGACAGAACTAGTTACATCTATTACTTGACTCCACAATCAAGTGTCTTATTTTTACTCGAATGCTAAAATCCAGTTCCTTTCTTAAAGAATTGAATTAAGAGTTCCAAGTGTTAGAAAATAATAATATATAGGACAAAAGCTGGCTTCGGAAAAGTTGTTACATTAAGCTGCTTTCAAGGTCTTTTTTTTCTTTTTTGTATTTGTGGATCCAGTTGTAATCATGACTGTCCCCTATAGAAAAAGCATCATAATCTATTTTATAATTTAGGGAAAAAAATAATGGTTAACATGGCAAAAAAGGAATAAATCTTGACTTCCCTTAGCAAGTCAATTTAAAATTACCTTATTTGTTTTATAAATAAACCATAACACTGGGGAAATGATACCTTTTACAAAAGTTCTGAAACATGCTGTTTAGGAAGAGGGATCACCATCTTTCTTTAAAGCTGGTAATTAACTGAGAAAAATTACTTAACGGTTATAATTTAGAAGTTAAAACATTTTTTACTTATTTTACTTGCAAAAAAAAATACAAAGTCTTCATATCGATTGCTTTTTAAAGTAAAAATAAAGCATATAAAACTTAATACAATCTATATACTTCACTTTGAGGAAGGGAATGGGGAAGAAAAAATCAAAAAAGAGATAGAACCAGAAAAGTAATAAAAGAAAACTGAAAACAAGCACAAGTAAAATTGGGGACAGGAAGACAAAAGGAGAAAAAGGACAGTAACACACAAGGAAGCACACAGAAGTAGACCCACACAAATAGTCAACTGATTTTTGACAAAGGTACACGAGTTCAATAGACACAAGATAGCATTCTTCATCAAATGGTGCCTTAATAATTGGCCACCCAACATGCAAAAAAAAAAAAAAATTCTCAACCTATACCTCACATTTTGTACTATAACTCAAAATGGATCACAAATCTAAAGGTAAAATAAAGCTTCAAAATGTGTTAGTATCCATCTTTTTTTAAAATCAGTCTCACTGTGTCACCCAGGCTGGTGTGCAGTGGCATGATCATGGCTCACCAGAGCTACAACCTCCTGGGCTCAGGTGATCCTTCCACCTAAGCCTCCCCAGTAACTGAGACTGTGGGACTGACTACAAGGCACGTGCTATCACGCCCAGTTAATTTTTTTTATCTTGTTTTAGAGACAAGGTCTCACTATATTGTCTAGGCTCATCTCAAACTCCTGGGCTCAAGCAATCCTCTTGCCTCCACCTCCTAAAGTGCTAGGATTATAGGTGTGAGCTACCTTGCCTGGCCCTTCCATCTTTTAATAACAGTTATCCTAGTGGATGTGAAATGGTATCTTACTGTGGTTTTGATTTGCATTTCCCCAGTGGCTAATGACGTTTAGCATCTTTTCACGTGTTTATTGGGCATTTGTATAGCTTTAGTGGGATATTACTAAATACTTCTTAGAATAACTAAATAAAGATATTTTTTAAACTGACACTTATCAAGTATAGAATATGGAGCAACTGGAACTCTAATATGTTGCTAGTGAGAATGTAAAATAGTACAGCCACTCTGAAAATAACTTTGCAGTTTTTTATTAAATTAGAGTTACCATATGATGACCCAGTATATGACCCACTTCTAGGTATCTACCCAAGAAAAATGTACACACAAAAAAACTTGTCCATGAATGTTTATAGGAGCTTTATCCATAATTATGGTCCCTCAAAACTAGAAACAATCTAAACATCCTTCAACTGATGAATGGACAATCTGTGATACATCCATACAACAGAACACTTCCCAGCGATAAAAAATGATATACTGACACATATTAGAACATGTATAAATCTCAAATGCATTATGCTAAGTGAAAAAAGACAGATTCAGAAGACTACACACCATATGATTTCATTTATATAACATACTGAAAAAGGCCAAACTATACAAAGAGAAAACAGATCATTTTTTTTTTTTGCCAGTATATAGGGTTTAAGGGAAGGGTTGACTACAAAGGGAAGAAATAAATAGAAGCAATGGAATTACTCTGTATCTTGACCATGGTAATGGTTACATAATTATTCATTTGTCAAAATTTATAGAACCATATATGAAAAATTCTAATTTTACTGTATTTAAATTTAAAAAATAAATATCACAAAAAGCAGAAGGAATAGAATTTAGAGTTGAGGAGCTCACAGAATAGACAAGATTGGAAAGAAAGAAAAAAAAAAATCAGACAACTCAGGAAAGCTAACATCTAACAGGAGGCCCAAAAAGTGATGAAGAAATTTGAAAGGAAGATAATGATGATGACGACGACAACAACATAAGAAAATTCTAGCACTGCAGAACATGAGTATCCATATTGAAATTCAAATAATCCATGAAGCGGCCACAACAAAGTAAAAAAGATAATCAGCACTGAACATATCAATAAAGTTTCTGAAGTCAAAAACAGGCCATCAACAAAAGATCATCAATAAGAATAGCAATAAACATCCCCCCCTCAAAAAAAACAAGCAAACAAAACCCTAGAATTAAGAAAACAATGAAGTTCCTGATTGGGGGGAAATTATTTTGGACTTTAATGTCTACATCATCTATCAGATGGGAGAGTAGAACAAGGTATTTTCAGAAAGGAAAGATTCAAAAACTTTACCACCCTTCCTCAATAAGTTACTTGAAGATATTTCAAACCAAAATAAAGAAGGCAAACAAGCAAAGGGTGAGAAACAGTCCTGGAAATAGGAGATTCAATACGAGGAAAGTAAAAAAAGTTTCAGGATAAATCTCTGAAAGATAGACATGCAGTAGGACGAAAGAATGAGCAGGCAAGATGAGGGAGGCAGAGAACTCCAGTGTGGGCATCTAAAACAAAATAATAAATGTTATAGATAACTGTATGTGTTTGAATATACTAAAGTGAGACGTACACTTCTGCCGGAGAATTTGGGGATATTCTATTAAAAACTGGGCAAATGACAAAAATAAAATGAGATAAAACAAAGTTTTACAGAAAAGGAAATAAAATCATTGAATGCTACATAGCTCAGATGTGAACAATACCATACTTAAATAATCATAATAATGTCATAACTGTAATCCCAGCACTTTGGGAGACCGAAGTAGGAAGGCTGCTTGAGCCCAGGAGTTCAAAATCAACACAGTCACTGGGCTCGGTGGCTCAGCCTGTAATCCCATGCTTTGGGAGTGAGGTGAGTGGATTGCCTGAGCCCGCGGGTTTGAGACCCGCCTGGGCAACTTGGTGAGACCTCATCTCTACAATAAATCAAAAAATTAGCCGGGCGTGGTAGCACACACCTGTAGTTCCAGCTACTTGGAAGGCTGAGGCGAAAGGATCGCTGGAGCCCAGCAGGTCGAGGCTGCAGTGGCCAGGAGCGGCTACTGCACTCCAGTCTGGGCAACAGAGTGAGACTCCAACTCAGGAAAAAAAAAAAAAAAAACCAACACAGGCGACAGAATGAGAAACCTCATCCCTACAAAAAAATTAAAATAATTAGCCAGGCATTGTGGCAAGCACTTGTTGTCCCAGCTACTCAGAAAGATGCAGAAGGATCGCTAGAGCTGGTGGTGAGCCGTGATCATGCTACTGCACTCCAGTCTGGGTGACAGAGACCCCCGATCAAAAAAAAAAATCAAAGACAAAAACTGTTGACAAGGATAAAGAAAAGATGAAACTCTTGTACATTGTTGGTGGGAGTGGAAATTAGTACAGCCATTATGGAAAATAATATAGAAGTTCCTCAAAAAACTAAAAAGAACATTACCATATGATCCAGTAATCCGCTTCTGGCTATATACCCAAAAGAACTGAAATCAGTGTGTCTAAGGGATATTCGCACTTCCCATGTTCACTGTAACATTATTTGTAGTAGCCAAGATATGGAATCAAGTAAGTGTCCACCAATGGATGAATGGGTAAAGAAAATATGGTATATATACACAATGGAATACTATTCAGCCTTTAAGAAGAAAATTCTGTCACTTGTAACAACACAGATGAACCTAAGGGACATTCTGCTAAGTGAAATAAACCAGGCACAGAAAGGCAGACAGAGCCTCATCTATATGTGGAACCTAAATAAACTGAACTCATAGAAGAGTAGAATGACAGTTACTGGAGGCAAGGGATTGAGTAGGAAAGGAGAAAAGGAGGAAATGTTCATCAAAGGGTACAAAAGCCTGATAAAGACAGAAGGCATACACTTTGAGATCTTTTGCACAGCAGTGACTATAGTCAATAATATATTACATATTTCAAAGTAACTGACAATAAATTACAAATGTCTCATTGTAAAAAATGATAGGTGAGGTAATGGATATGTTAAGTAGCTTGATATAATCATTCCACATCGTATACATATACCAAAACATCACACTGTACCCTGTAAATGTATATAAAACTATAACATAAATTTAACATTAATTTTTTTAAAGTCTCCTCCTCCATGTAGGAAGCCTACAGATAATATTCAGATTTTTTTTTAAAGTTTGAGCATATTACTTATAAAACATATAAAGTAGTATGGTTATCTATATGAAGCAGGATCAGAGATGGGGAAGAATGGGACATAAGATTGCTGCTTCCTGTTATAAACTTTGTAAAACTAGCTAATATTTTAAATTATTTACACATATTACCTTAGTTTGAAAATAAATGCAAAAATTTTATTGTTAGTGAGCAAGTAATAGGATAGCATCGTAAACTGGGAAAATAAATAAGTAGGATTTTACACCTACAAGGGACCTCTTATTTTACAGATGAAAAAACATGTTTCAAATAATTACAAGACTTGTCCAAATTCTCACACCCAATTAGTAATAGTACTGGAACTAAAACTATATATAGTATCCTAATGTTTGCACAATTATTATAAAGAAGAATCTCATACCAGAGCAGAAAAGATATGAACAAAGCCTCAGAAGTAGTAAAGTACAGGTTTCACCCTCCAAATTTCTACAACAGGATTTTTAAGGACCCACGGGACAATGCTAAACTTCATCTCGCACATAATAGAAAGTCATTTCAAGGCTTTGAATACTGTCCTTGAAATATCTATTACATCTGAATTCCCAGTTAGCTATTTTTCCACAGCAAACTACTTCAATTCTGTAAGCCTCTAGAACAGTGGTTCTCAAGTGGAGAGCTTATGAAAAGATTATCTCTTGTCCAGAGATTCTGAAACAGGTCTGGAATGGATCCCAAGAATTTACATTTCTAACAAAAAGTTTCCAGGTAATGCTGATGCTGCTGGTCCAGGGAACACACTCTGAGAACCACTGCTCTAGAATACTGTGCTCCACAAGTTACTAGTAAGTGTTCCTATAAAGAGAATTTCAAGGCCAAAATTTCAGGAAAACACTGCATACTATATAGTCCTACCTTTTAGATTCACAGTGCCCATTAAAGGCTTGAAGGAATGCATAGAGTAACTGCTTAATTTTTTTGATCTAGCCTTTGCCAAACATTTTTTTTCCTCCATAGAACCCGTCAGTGTTTCAAAGTTTGAGAAATATTGCTCTAGAATTTCTGTGATCTAAGGTTGTGGAATAACTACATAAAATGCTGCATGTTCAGTATTTAGCGTGTTAAAAACTGGTGTTAGCTGCTACCAGACAAAGCAGTTAACTAAGTTTAACTATTCTTTGGTCAAACAACAACAACAAAAATATGAATTAGAACAATTTCACTTATATTCTACTAGAAATCAAGCCAAAGTTCGAATATGGTTCACCATCAAGTTTCCCTATCCCTAATGAGGAGCCTCTCTGACATCTGAAAATAATGGAAAGAAAAGTCTTAAAGACTTTTTAGGCATTTTACCTCTAGATACAGATTAAAATAGAACAAATTGAAGAAAATTAAAATAGTATATTTGATCTGTCATGAAATTGATGAGCTTTAATTTTATAATTAGTACTTTTATACTGAAATTTAGCTAGAATATGTGATTTGTGGCTTTAATTACTAGATTTATTGCTTCTCTCACTGATCAATTGGGGCAATTGTTGTACAACATATAAATATTAATGGTTGTAATTCCAAGACAACACTCCTTTACATTTCAATGAATTAAATGAGGTATATGCCAGGACTATTTTTAAAGCACACATTATCTGTAACATACAAGGTATATATGTCATAATGCCTTTATTTAGTTTCTGAGAAGCAATACAGTATCATAAAAAGAATATTATGAACTTGGTTATGCCACTTTATTCCCTCTGGATCTCAGTTTCCTCAACTGTAAAATGGAGAAGATAGTCTACATGATCTCTAAGTACTCTTCCAATTCTAAGGAACTATGATTCCAAGTCTAAGGAATTACTCTGTGATCCTATAATAGATAATAGACTTGACCTTTCTTTAGATGGTCAAGTTTGTGATCAACATTAATAATTTTGGGATGTTAGCCTAGTTTCCTGGCAAAAAGTGGGCTCACATATAAATAAATTATATAGCTGAACTTATCAAATGAAATAAACAGACATGCTTTTTAAAGATAACACAAACATGTAACAACTTGTAACAGAACCTACTGAAAATGCAATTAGTATTTCAAAAACTTAATCCTAAATAACTTCAATTTTTAGTACCAAATAACATGAGGCCAATTGGGGGAAATAATTCCTCAATCCTACAGAGCCTTTTTTTTTTTTTTTTTTTTTTTTTGAGTATGAGTCTCTATCACCCAGACTGGAGTGCAGTGGTCGCTCCGGGCCACTGCAGCCTTGACCTGCTGGGTTCCAGCGATCCTTCCGCCTCAGCCTTCCAAGTAGCTGGAAGTACAGGCGCAAACTACCACACCCAGCTACATTTTTTTTTTTTTAATTGTAGAGATGAGATCTCACCAAGTTTTCCAGGCGGGTCCCGCGGGCTCAGGCAATCCACTCACCTCAGCCTCCCAAAGCACGGGATTACAGGCTGAGCCACCGAGTCCGGCTCAGAGCTGGTCTTTTAAAGACCTTTCATTACTGAAAATATAGTGGTAAACTCTTTAAAAATGTTGTTTAACAGCACCCTGGTATTGGAGGCTGCCAACTTTTCATAGTGGACATCCAAAAAGAATTGGCAAAGCAAGATTTATGAGGGAGGGGAACACAATGGGTCTAAAACAAAACATGGCCTGACAACCCTGTTTAACTTCCTCCTCACATTATAAGAAGGAAAAAATAGAAATAACTGATTTTCCAGAGCAGTAAACCTTGTTCAGAAATGCAAAACAGAACCAATGTTACCAAGAATCACTTACTTTCATTTCTTTCTCTTCCTCATCTCCACCTGAGGCCTAATAATATGGATTCAAAAAAAGGAAAATAACACTTTGCTTTAAAATATATCACACTGGCACATAAATACTGAGGGTTGTTTTTTGTTGTTGTTGTTTGACTTAACATGTCTGCAGTGTCTGATCTGTCTAGAGACAGGAATTAGGGGATGAAGGAATAAAGACCAGAAGATTTTATTTGTGTGGAAGCACCAAAAGACCCATTCACTTAAACATCTAAATAAATTATAATTCTGACTATAATCCCACCTAGATACTGAGTATGAATATAAATATGAAATTCAATGAAGACTCTGCTTTCTGTATTGTTTAGGACTATATATCGTGAATTCCAGGAAAACAGCTCTTAGTCCTACTTCTTCAAACAAAAAACCAAGAGAAAATGGATTATTTCAATAGCATTTTAAATTTCTAAACATGCAACACTGTTAGTTTTGTGTCTTAGAAATCATCCATGAGAGAAGTTAGTTTTATTAATTCACAACTGGAAAAACTGAGATCCAGAAAATTACCAATTTAACACAAGAATTTAGGAATGTTTTTCACTCCTATGTGGGGAGCATATTATCCACCCATTTCACATTGGCAGCAGAGAAGTGACCCATATGCTATCCTGTACAAAAGGAGAAATGAATAATAAAAAAGATGCAATATATGCCTTCTCAGACATCACTCCAATGGTGACTATCACAGTTCAGCAAGCAAGTACTTTAGAAGCACACTTAACAGTTAATGAGTAAATAACAATACTGTATTGCTTCACTAGCTATCTTTACCAAACAGCCTAATATAGTGTATTCTAAAACAGTACTACAAATTTCTGAAATTCCATTTAGGCCTTTTTATCAATTAGAAACAGTGCTACACAAAACATCATAGGTTATAGATACTGAGTTAATAGTATAAGAAAATTAAGATTAGTTTCAAATGTGGTATGTTTTAAACTTCAAGAGGTTTTAAATTTGTGTTACATTATAAAAACTGAGAATTACCAAACTTAAATGTATTTAATAAAAAAGGTTTAATTAAAATGGAGTCTAGGAGTTATCACAAAATAGTAATGAGTAATGACCAAGGAATGAAGTTATCAATCTAAGGATTCTTAATCTGGAGCCTTCAAAAGGTACCTGTAAATTCCCTGAAAGGCATTGCAAAATTGTGTATATGTATAAGTAGGAAGAGAAGTAATAGTTCTAAATATTTTAAAGAAGTCCATGACTGAAATAAGCTTAAGAACCAATGCCTTAAAGAACAGGACTGCTGCCATCAAGATAAAATCATGTTTAAAGATATGGTTAAGCCGGGCACGGTGGCTCACACCTGTAATCCCAGCACTTTGGGAGGCAGAGGTAAGAGGATTGCCTGAGTCCAGGGGTTCGAGACGAGCCTGAGCAACTTAGAGAGACCTTGTCTCTACAATTAATCAAAAAAAAAATAGCCAGGTATGGAGGCAAATGCCTGTGGTTCCAGTTACTTGGAAGGCTGAGGAAGAAGGATCACCTGAGCCCAGTAGGTCGAGGCTGCAGTGGCTGTGAGCATGCCACACTCACACACTGGAGTGAGAGTGAAACTCTGACTCAAAAAGAAATTGAAAAAATTAAAAAGTAAAGATATGGTTGAGAATATCAATAAAAATAATTTTGGCCAGAATGTAGTAAAAATTCATAAAACCAATGAAGATTTAGAAGTGAAATACCAAGATAGCTGCCACATAATGGTATAAAAAGCTTCTCAAAATTTTTCAAGAATCAGTATCAACGTTAAGAAGCACGTATTCTCATTGTGTTTAAAAACTAGTTGCTATTGTAATATATACTACTATAAAATAACTAGTTTTATTTTTAAATAAAACATGGGAAAAGAAAAAATTCCTAAACTCATCTCCATGTTTATGCCTGTAGTAGAAATACTATCAGTAAAAGAAATATTCTTTTTAGCATTATTCTTTCTCAGATTGTCTGTTTAAAATCTTCTAAAAATACATGGGAATACACAATTCAGAAACAGATTCTGATGCATACTCTGTTGACTATGCCAAAGAATACTTCCGAAGATCACTGTATCTATATAAATCAGTTTTTATTAACCTGAATGTAATTGTGCCCAATAAAAATTGTTTGGTCTTTTCAGAAAAAAAAAAAAAAGCATGTATTCTACATTTGTTTGATGTTACCTAGATTTGTCTACTTTTTGATAACCACCTATAAAAATTGTAAGATTTAAAAACTATACAAGGATTGTAATGGAATATTCATGTGAGGAAGTAACAATTTAAGCAGTAATTAAATACCATTTGGTGGTATCCTTAAGTTTTGCCCTTATAATCTTTTACTGGAAAACACTATAGCTACTGCTTTTTATATACCTGATTTTTAACATCATGTTTTACTGCAAATCCCCAATAGGTACCACTATTTGACAGACTCTTAAACACCATGAGGATATAGCATAGGATCAGCACTGTTATATCTGGGATGCCATTCCTGTAAATGCTTGATCCTACAAATTTACCATACAATATAATGGTCACATCTTTCTTCTGAACTAGAGATATACTAGATATTTTGGACTCAAACCAAAGACATTATGAAATAAATGTGTGCAAATGAGTGTTTCCTAGAAGCAATACCTGCTCCTAATTAAGATAATAAGAAAAGAGTAGTAAGTTACAGAAGTGCATTCATCATTTATGGAATGCCTACAGTGTTTCAGGCAGAGGACTCAAGAATGAGTAAGACATAGGTCCTCCCCAACAAGACTGTAAGAGTTCTTCCAGAGCAGGAATCATTTCTTAAGTCCTGCTGATACAAAAAGTAGATTCTCTTTATGTATTTATATTAAATGACTGAATGAACACATACATAAATGGGCTAGGATACTTAGGAAATAAAGCTGAGGCACTGGGTAATCAATAGATATAAAAGCTAGAGATTTTTAAAAAATGATCAACAGGCAACTGGAAATACCATTTAGAGTCTCAAGTCATAGTTGGGAGATAAAAAAACCAGGCGCGGTGGCTCAAGTCTGCAATCCCAGCACTTTGGGAGGCAGAGGCAAGAGGACTGACTCAGTCCAGGAGATATAGATAGGAGAGTCAAAGTAGTAGAAGCTCTGAGAGTCGTGAAAATACCAAGCAAAAATTATACAGCAAGGAGGATCCAAAAAAGAACCTTAAAACATGAATATTTAAGAAAAAAAAAAAGACCAGTAACTAACTTGAAATCAGGTACACTAACTGGAAGAGTTTCTCCACATGGATCCTATGAGTAGCAATCTGTGATTTTTAAAGTAGCGATGTAAAAACTCAAATAAGTTATACACCTATGGCTATCATACAATCTGAAT
The DNA here is from genome assembly GCA_027257055.1 of Cephalopachus bancanus. Taxonomy (NCBI): domain Eukaryota; kingdom Metazoa; phylum Chordata; class Mammalia; order Primates; family Tarsiidae; genus Cephalopachus; species Cephalopachus bancanus. The sequence goes on along the minus strand of JAPVLO010001022.1, from coordinate 25,592 downwards.
TTCTTGGGATGATCCTCTGATTTCAAATATTCTGTCCTACTGTCCCCATCAAGTGCAGAAATACACTGGTACAGTGTTCCAATTACAATTTCCAGACCACAGCAAACCATTTCATAGGATTATTGTGAAGATTAAGTGACTTTATATACGTAAAGTGCTCTGAATATTAGCTGATACATATTAAGCACTCAACAAGTGTTAGCCAAGTGTTTTTATTTCCCACTTCCCCATAAAAATATGCTACTAGCTGTATAGCAGAAAAAGGATCACCACATGGCTATCATGACCACCCTTTCCAAATCTTTCTCAAAAATCAATTTCAAATTTGTCCCTATCTCATTTCTCAGACTACATATTTTTAGTCATCTCCACAAATTTTATAATATACACAAATCAGAATTAAGTGCTTATACCATAATAAAACGCAAAGAAAAATATCTTAATTGCTAGCCATTCCTGACTTTAGCCTTGGAAAACTCTTCCTCAAATTACCAAAGTTGCGCAAAATCTTTTAATATTTTCCTTTGTGCCTGTACATGACTTGCCTTTAAAAGTACACAAAATAGAGCTCTAAGGTACCTAAAATCAGATTCTTGATAGTGCTTGCAGATAATAACCTTAAATGTTCCAGAACCCTACCTCAAATTCATCAGTTGTACTAATCTTACCACCAAATCCTTCCAGCTTTCTTTCCTCCCAAACTACAAGCATGTAGTCATTCAAAATTCTTAACTTTCCAAATCCCAAATTCCTAAGGCCATCCCATAACATCACATCCCTTTTCATCTACTCCAACACCACACACTTTCTATTGTTAACTGTCTACCTCTGAACTTATCCACAATGTGAATTTGCCAATACTAAACTCTCTTTTACTTCCTTATCCCTGGTAATATAAATACCTCTAATTGAAAACTGTGAAATAAATTGTATTCCACTCATCATTTTCAAGAATCTGTATCTCTGCCATATAATGAAACCAAAAAAATTTGACTGAGCAAATATTCCAACCAGAACTCTGATTACCATCTTTTTCAATAAGATGTAAACTTGGCAATTAATTTCTCTTAGCCTGTTTCCTAATCTATAAAATGAGTGGTTTAAAAGAACTTTTTTTTTTTACATTCTCTTCCAACTCCAAAAGTTTACAATTCTTTGTCTCAAAGTTGTAATTCATTCAGTCTAGTATCAATCCTATCGAGAGCATTTCACTGGGTTCCAAAGACTCAGAAATCACAGATTTCTAAGTCCTAGGTAAGGCTGTCATACACTGAAGAAAAATCCAGGTATGTGTGAAATTCCTACTAAAATAAAGAATTTCTGGGGAAAAAAAAATTCTTCCTTAGAAGTGATTAGAGTAACTAAAATACTAGGCAAACAATAATAAATAGCTTACAATGTATATTATATATGGTAGAAAGAGCACAAGACTGTGAATTAAGTAGCTGCTTCTAAGGGCAGCTCTGCCAAAAGCAAATTGTAATATCTGAGAAATGACAGGATTGGACTAGATAATCTTAAGAATCTCTGCCACGAAATGATCCTAAAGTTTCCTTTGATTTAAAAAGTCAGTTGAAATAAAACCCCACAAAAGTGTAGTCAGAAATGTTGCTATACACAATTGACACCAATGGTTTAAGTAAGCATCTACCAAATTAAATAACGGAATCTAGGCTTGCACTCTTGTAGGAAGGTAGAAAGTAGATGATTTGAGGGCCACATGGTTTTTCATGGTCCGATATTTGAGTGGACCCATCCTTTCATGTTTCTGATTCTCTATGGTTAGTCCTTCAGCCATAAAAAAACTAGCCGGGCTCGGTGGCTCAGCCTGTAATCCCGTGCCTTTGGGAGGCTGAGGTGAGTGGATTGCCTGAGCCCGCGGGTTCGAGACCCGCCTGGGCAGCGGGGACCTCATCTCTACAATAAATCAAAAAATCAGCCGGGCGGGGTTTAGCGCATGCCTGTAATTCCAGCTACTTGGAAGGCTGAGGCGGAAGGATCGCTGGAGCCCAGCAGGTCGAGGTTGCGGTGGCCGGAAGCGGCCACTGCACTCCAGTCTGGTCAACAGAGTGAGACTCCAACTCAAAAAAAAAAAAAAACTATAAAAGCTGAGGGACCAATATGAACTTTAAACCACAATTTTTCTCAAATGAAAAAACATTTAAAAGAGGCCCAGAAAACACTAGAGTCTCTTCCTGGATTTGAATAGGGCCTTTCCTAAAACATCAGTATACATTAATATGCAATTATGATTATGGTGCTGTGAATTCCCAACTATATAAATTACTCACTTTTTAGATTATTCTCAGCAAAATTTTAATCCAAGTTGGCTTCCTCCTGCTACCCAGAGCACTTCTCAGCCACCAACTCCTACCATCAGTAAGAATTTAATTTTAATATTAGCCTAAGTAGAATACAATCAGGAAAATAAATCTACAAAACATTATAAAATATATTCCAAGTAAAATGTTTGGAACATTTAACATTTTAGGATAATATAATGGAAGATCTTCATAGTGAATGTTCTTTTACAGATAAACTGTATCTCAACATTCTACCAGAGAACTATGGACACTCAAGGATAATCCAGTTTATTTTAAAGGTCTTGAGACTACATACTCTAATCAGAAAGAATTTTATAACGTATTTATCTCAATTTATCATGTAAATTTTAAAACCACATATTTGTCATTATACACATCAGGCCATTCATTATTCATTTGCAAAACTAACTTTATAACCACATAAATTGTAAATTTCTGTTACAATAAATGTTTCATTACCACTATGAAAAGAAGATCCTTAAAAAATAACAGAAAGTTCTATCAGTATAAATCCTTTGTGAGTATCCTTCTAAAGCTAGTAAAGCTTTGACATTAGGCAAGGTTATTTTGTCACTATTTATATTTTAAAGGAAAAAAGTGAACATATCCACTCCACTCTATTCTTAAGGATAAAAGTAGTTTCTCCAAGTACAATAGATCACTAACTTGATCAACTTTTTTGGAAATGACTGAACTTTTTATCACAGAGCACAATACATCAACTGTTTTTTCTTTTGGTTTGGCTCCTCAGATTATAAAGCTAATGATGCTAACTCTCATGCAAAAATTTTTAAGTTGTTACTGTTTCATTTTTTATTCCAAAAATCAAACTAACTACATTTATAGTCCTTGTCAAATTTTTCAAAGTTCATTTTTTTTCCATTATTCCAAGTCCATCTGGGATTGTAGGATAAAACCTGTGGATATTCACTACATATTGACAATCAGCACAAATCTAATAATTTTACTAAACTGCAATTAGGATTTGGACCCAAATGCAAATATGCACACTATAAAATATCCTTTACATTATATAGATGTATGATGTTTGTTAATTTATACTATTCTGTAAATATGTATTATGTATTTAATTTGATTTAATCACATCCCATAGGTTGGATTTGGAGGGTGTTTTTAAAGTGTTGAGAGTTTAGTGTTTATTTTGTAATCCAACAACTTTATCCAAAAATGCAGAAAATTTTTCTGGCTGGCCAGGAGGATAACATTTCAGTGTTGATAAGTCCATTGACTGTAACAGCCCAGGAAGCGTGCTAAAACAAAAGAAGAAAAATATTAGGTAACATGGGAGAAAATTCCATACTTCATCTGTTGCCCACTTGATGACTGAATATATCTTCCAAGAACATAGTGGTGCTTCTTAAAAAGTTGTACACGTTAATTTTTATGTATTTTAATATTACAGGTATACATACTAGGATTATTAGAACAACACAGAGTACTATAAAATGTCGATGTAAATTCAGCACTTTGTTGCCTATGTCAAATGAAATATTTCAGAAATGTTATTTTATGAAACTGTGTTCATAGGGTTTTGTAATATGGCTCTGGGCTGGGAAGATTTTTTTTTTTAACTGTAAAGACATGGGGTACAAGTCAGGATTAGGTGCATAAAAGACTGGGAAGATTTAAATGGGAGCAAATTTAATTCATGAAAATAATTTAAAAATTGAAACCAGCCGGGCTCGGTGGCTCAGCCTGTAATCCCAGCACTTTGGGAGGCCGAGGTGAGTGGACTGCCTGAGCCCGTGGGTTCGAGACCCTCCTGGGCAACTTGGCGAGACCTCATCTCTACAATACATCAAAAAGCATCCAGGCGTGGTAGTGCATGCCTATAGTTCCAGCTGCTTGGAAGGCTGAGGCGGAAGGATCACCAGAGCCCAGCATGTCAAGGCTGCGGTGGCCGGAAGCGACCACTGCACTCCAGTCTGAGTGACAGAGTGAGACTCCAACTCAAAAAAAAATAAAAATAAAAATAAAAATAAATAAATAAAAAAAATAAAAATTGAAACCAAAAGTAATAGCTGTCAGACAAGAAAATAAGCTAGGAGGTGTACTAGATCATGCACAAAGATTATGAAGTAACTTTTTTTTGCCAGTAATTTACTACCATAAATCTAACTGTAAGTAAACAATATAAAACCACTATGCATGCTGGAAATAAGGTTGTAAACACAAAAGTATTACTACAGAAATTTATTTAAACTAGGCACAATGACAATAGACATACCATCCAGCCTAAGTTTGGGGAAAATAAATAATTTACCTAACAAAAAATACAACTAATTATTGATTCTTACTGTTTTCTTGTGTGTGATTTTCTTGAAATTAATATAGGAAAAAGACTTCTAAAACTGTAAAAAAATGAATAAACTGGAGACTCATACAATTTCCTTTTCAGCCTCCGTAAAAAGTGTGTTTATGAAATAAGTGTTTTCCTACACAAATTTAAAATCAAAACTGATTTAACATTCAGAACGAAAATATCACTAAAGTATCTGGAAAAATTGACTTGCATAAACCAATTAGGAAGATGAGAGGTTATTCCTCTTCTAAAAATGATTCTATCAATCTCAACTACCCAAGGGCATATATGCCCATTTTCCGAAGCATACATAATTTTAATTATCTAGCTTCTCCTATGCCTCACAGAAGTGCAAGACTGGCATCTGTATCACAGAGCCACCTTGACATTCCCTCTTCTCCATCATTATAGGGATGAGGACACCAACAATTTTACTCCTGAAACAGTGAATCTGCCTCCTCTCAATGAGAACAGGAATCCTTGTCTCTTTTGTTCACTGATGTATACCAAGTGTCAAGAATAATGCCTGGTACATAGTAGGGGCTTGCTACATATTTAATGAATGAACAAGTATTTGCTAAGTGCCTAAGAGACAAAAGCAGTAAAATTAAAAGAAAAGCTTATTATGTTCTAGCCAGTGCCTTCTAGGATTTATTTTAAAATTAACCTCTTTGAGGTCCCCTCCCACTATAGGAGCTTTTCTGTCTTAATAAATCCTTTCTAAAAAAAAATAATTTCAATTTACTATAATACATATATAGAGAGAGGAATAAGTCTATGTAGAATTTACTTATAAGGATAGGTTTTAAAGTGAAAACTGGGTATTACTGACCTGGCCCTTTGGCAAGCTTCTAGTGTCTCAAGGAAGAACTAATAGAAAACAAACCAGCAATTTTCTTCATTCTTTTATTGTAATGATCAGTTCTCATTGAATTCTAATATACTTCTAGAAAATAACATTCCTTATCATAAAGTAATTCCTATGCTTAAAATAGTCCAATGGCTTCTCACGAAACATAGAATAAAATCAGAACTCTACATGAGCTATGACTAGCTTCATCTTATACTCTCCATTGGTCACTATGCTTCTGCCACACTAACCTTCCCTCGGTTCCTCAAGCACACCAAACTCTAAGCATTCTTAACTTAGAGCTTTTGCAATTGCTATTCCCTCTGCCTTCACATGACTGGCTATTCCTTGTAATTCTTCTCAGCTCAAATGTCATGTACTCTCTGACAAGCTCATCTAATTAGTCTTCAATCCAGCTATAACATCACCCTGTCTTTTTTCATAGCATATCTGACCATGTGAAATTATCTTGCTCAGCCGGGCTCGGTGGCTCAACCTGTAATCCTGCGCCTTTGGGAGGCTGAGGTGAGTGGATTGCCTGAGCCCGCGGGTTCAAGACCCGCCTGGGCAGCGAGACCTCGTCTCTACAATAAATCAAAAAATCAGCCGGGCGTGGTAGCGCATGCCTGTAATTCCGGCTACTCGGAAGGCTGAGGCGGAAGGATCGCCAGAGCCCAGCAGGTCGAGGCTGCGGTGGCCGGGAGCGGCCACTGCACTCCAGTCTGGGTGACAGTGAGACTCCAACTCAAAAAAAAAAAAGAAATTACCTTGCTCATTTGTGAACTTGTTTACTGTCAATCTTCTACCACTAGAATGTATAAGCTACATGAAAGCAGGAACTTTATCTCATGTTTACCACTGTATCCACAGCACCTAAAACAGTGCCCATTACATATTAGGTATAGTTGAATAAATGAATGAGTAAATCTCATTTAGGGATTCCAGCAGACTAACTGAAAGCAAAATCTTAGCTAAAATACCAAATGCTTTCCTTGAATAACGAAACACTAAACAATGAATTCAAAAATTAAGATTCTTTAAGAATTGTGCACTCAGAACAAATACACACATACTCAGACATTCACAGGCAAGGAAAGAGCCACAGATAACAGGTAGAAACACAATACAAAGATCACAGTTAAGGTAGGAGACAAACAAATGGGAGAGTTTTACAGGTGAGAAAAATCAAAGTATTTTGTTAGGTGGGAGAAGATAAAAGGCAAAAGAAACAGATGGGTTAGGTAGGTAGGTAAAAGGAACAGCTATGGAGAAACCAAGGCAAGAAATCAAATAATCAGTCTCTAGTATACCTGCAGGTACAGTAGAAGAGATGCCCCTCTTTGTGTAGCTGCTTTGCCAATTCTAGCTGATGATTGTTCATCAACTTTTCATTTATAACCACCACAAGTGGCTTTCTTTTTTCTAGAGTCTCCAAACAGCTTCCTGCACCTACAAAAATAAATCAAATTTGTTAATACCATTTTTTAAAAGTTAAAAGTGCTCTGGCCAGGCATGGTGGCTCACGCTTGTAATCCCAGCACTCTGAGAGGCCAAGGAGAGAGAATTGCCTGAGCCCAGAGATTTGCGGCCAGCCTGGGCAACTTGATGAGACCTCATCTCTACAATAAATAAAAAAATTAGCTGGGTGTGGTGGTGCATGCCTGTAGTTTCAGCTACTTGGAAGACCGAGGCAAAAGGATCACCAGAGCCCAGCAGGTCGAGGGTACGGTGGCCGTGAATGTTCCACTACACTCCAGCCTGGGCAACAGAGCAAGACTCCAACTCCAAAAAAAAAAAAAAAAAAAAAAAAAAAAAAGTTAAGGTGTTCCACCAAGCTTTATAGCTAGGTCTTTCAATTATACATTCAAAACAACAAAAGTATAGTTATCAATTGCTCTCTAATTAAAGTGTTAGAAACCTGACTTGAACAATACATTACTTTATCACTGATGATGATAATCTGTTGGTAACATCTATTTCTAAAGACTTTTCTCTCCTCAAATAGAATGTTTAAAAAACAAAGAGAGCCAGGTGCGGTGGTAATCCTAGCACTCTGGGAGGCCTTCAAGGGGGGGGGGTCGCTTGAGCCCAGAGCTCAAGACCGCCTAGGCAACATAGCAAGATGTTGTCTCCAAACAAAAAAAAAAAAATCAGAAAAATAAGCCAGGTGGTGGCATGTGCCTCTAGTCCCAACTACTCCGGAGGTTGAAGTGGAAGGAGCACCTAGGACCAAGAGAGCAAGGCTGTGGTGAGTCATGACTCTGCCATTGAACTCCAGCTTAGAGACAGAGTAAGAACCTCCACCTCACTAGAAAAAATAAAAATAAAAAAAAGCATTCACCCTCACAGCACTCAAAACTGCAATGTTTCTCAAAAGCAGTTCTTCTGAAGGTACTAAAATACTAATTAACTAGATCATCAGGTAATTATTATTAATGGATGATAATGGTTCCCTGAAAAGCAATTTATTGAAGAATTACTTTTACTTGTAAATTTCTTGTTCAAGAGTGTTTTTAACTGCATTCATTTCAGACTCACATTTGGTAAAAAAGGTAAAAAAAATTTCAAAACCAATTTTTCCATGACCAATCCAACCAATTAGCAAGCAGGGTGAACATACTTTCAGACCTAAGCCCAAATACTAATTTCAAGTTGATAATCATTACACATGTAATTGGGTAAATCATTTTGTGCTCTATGTTTAGGGTTTCTTAACGTAAAGTTGGGTTGCAATGATTATTTCTCATCCTTCTCTCACCTAGAAATACTAAATTATTTCCAATAAAGTTCCCAATCATTAAATTCAAGTAAGTGTTAAATTCAAGAGAGCTTCAGTGAATTACTCTGATTTTGTTTTAGCTCAAAAAGGTTATTTACTTATTGTTCATCAAAGATGGTTTTTTAAACATCTGAGATAATGAGGCACTTTACCTGCGTGACTAATAACAAGATCTGCTTTCTGAAGGTCTTCTTTCAAAGAATCCTTATACCTATAAACATCCAGAGTAAAGGACTCAGTGCTGAATGGTTCAGGTACCACTGTTCCTCTACCTATTTGGAGGATGAGTCGGTCGTAACCAAGGCTCTTGATGATCTGAAACAGGAAACAAGAAAAAGCGGGCCTTTTAAACGGGGTACTGTAAAAAACAGCAGGAACAACAAATCCTAAAATTCGGAGTTCAGACCGGAGCATTACTGCCACTGAGGCCGACTTCAATTAGTTTCAAAACTATCCCTTTTTCCCCGTCCCAGGTCCTACGAGGTACCTCACAAGCCCTGGGTAATGTTAGCGACCCAACATGCCGAGTCGGAAAAGAACCGGTCCCGCTCAAAGGAGAACAGGAAAGACTTAGAAAAAGGGAGTCGCAAACTAGGGAGGAAACCAACAAACAGCCTCGGTCTCCCTCACCGGCTGGTCTGCGAGAACAGTGAGCCCTGCGGAGAAGACGCGCTGAGGAGCGGAACAGCGCGGACGCGAAACCGAGCCCCAGCCCAACGCGCGAGGACTAAGAAAAGCCGGGCGGCGCGTCTGAGGCGCCGGGATGGCGGACTCGGCGGGCTGAGGTACCAGGCGCCGAGTGCGCCGCCCACAGGACGTCTGAGAAGCGCCCAGGAGGCGGGCCGGCAGCCCCAGCTAAGAGGGAAGGAGGCATAGGAGGAGGGGCCGAGGCAGAGAATGGAGGCGGGAAAGCGGGGAGAGGAGGCGCCGGGGAGAGGAAGAGGAGGAGCCGAGGAGAGGAGGAGGAACCACCGCGGGAAGGGAACAGGAACTGGAGTTAGAGCAGGGGTCCCCAACTCCTCGGGGCCTATCAGGAACCGACCCACACAACAGGAGGTGAGCGGCGGTTGAGCGGACCTCCGTTCGCTGTCGAATCAGCGGCGGCATTCGATTCTCATAGCGCGAACCCTATCGGGAACTGCGCATGCGAAGAATCTGGGTTGTGTGCTCCTTATGAGAATCTAACGCCTGATGATCCCGAACCCCCGTCCGTGAGAAAGTTTCTTCCACGAAACCGGTCCCTGATGCCATAAAGGCTGGGGACTGTTGAGTCAGAGGATGCCCCACCCCCCGAGATAGGGGGGAGCCTGCCTGAGGAGGACCCAGCCGGGTGTGGGGAACAGCCAGCAGAGGAGCGACGGCACCTGTGGTAGAGCTGAGGGAATTCTTTCCCAACGGGGCGGTCAGGCAAGGTTAGGAGACCAGCAGTGAGGCTGGCGGCGGCAAGTGAAGCGCTGCGAGCCACGCCGCAGCCAGCTCGCCTCCCCCACTCACTTGCAGACTGTCGCGCGCCGACACACACGCTATGAGGTCGTCAAAGCTGGTGGTCCCTACGGTAACAAACACGCACTTCATCGCGCGGGTTCTGAATCCGGACTCGCACGGGCCGGATGTGACGCAGCGGAGGCCACGCGGCCTGCGGCAGCTGCGCCTGATAGAGGAGGCGGAAGTCTGGAATGGTCGCCAGGGGGCGACTAGACCCGGCACTGTGTTCCGGCTGGGTGGGGCCAAAGACTACCAGTGGTTTACGTACTAGCCACTGTTCTAATCCCCTTGCTTGTAGGAGCTCATGAAGCCCCTCACGATAAAAGGGTGGGGAATTGCCAAATGAAAATTTTCCCATAAGTAGTGGTTAAAAATAATTATCACCCTGTCCTAAGCACTGTACAATATAGGCATCATTGCTTGGGTATCACAAATCTTTTAATGACAGAGAAGTTTGAGAGTCTTTATTTGTGACCATGTTTTATCAAGATACAGTTGAGCGATAGTTTTACTTCGGATCTGCTACAGTGACGAAAAATAAACATGCCTTTATTTTTAAGAAGAGGATTCGCTTTGTTCCCCGCTCTGGTCTCAAGCGACCCTCCCGCCTCAGCATCCCAAGTAGCTGACACTACAGGGGCGCGAAGAAAATAGCCTTTTTTTTTTTTTTTGAGTTTGAGTTTGAGTCTCACTCTGCCGCCCAGGCTGAAGTGCAGTGGCACGCTCACGGTCACCGCAGCCTCGACCTGCTGGACTCAGGTGATCCTTTTGCCTCGGCCTTGAAAAGAGCCTTTTTAAAATCACTCTAGCCTGTTCATTGCCTCGCACCTGTGAGCTCAGCTACACAAGATGCTGAAGCGGAGGATCCTTGAGCCCAGGAGCTCAAGGCTGCAGTGAACTGTGATTCTGCCACTGTATTCCAGCCTGGGGTGACAGACCCCCATCTCTTAAAAATAAAAATCGGCCGGGCTCGGTGGCTCAGCCTGTAATCCCAACACTTTAGGAGGCCGAGGCGAGGGGATTGCCTGAGCCTGCAGGTTTGAGACCAGCTGGGGCAACTTGGCGAGACCTCGTCTCTGCAGTAAAAATCAAAATTAGCCGGGCGTGGTAGCACGCGCCTGTAGTTACAGCTACTCTGAAGGCTGAGGCGGAAGGATCGCCAGAGCCCAGCAGAACGACGATGGGGTGGCGGTGAGCTTGCCACTGCAGTCCAGCTTGGGCAGTAGAATGAGATTCCAACTCAAAAAAAAAAAAAAAAATCACTGTAGTGTCAGTTCTTTCACCTGTGGCTCTTAGAAAAAAACAGGGCCCCCGCAGGGTCTCTTTTAAGCTGCAGACAGTTAACCTCCATTAGCAAGCATTAGCAAATTTTATTTATAAAATAGAGGCAATAAACTTTGAAATCTAGATCCATAATCTATTGAACCATTTGTTGAACTATTTAAAATGTAAAATTATACACTAGCATGATGAAATACCACAAATAAATTACATTTAGGCAGGCAAGTACTCGAGATGACTTAAATCTCCTTTCTCCTATTACCATCATAATGTTATTAAGATCATTGCTCATTCTATCTCCTAATGTTTTCTGTATTTCCTTCTTTGAAATGTCACTTTAGGGCCGGGCACAGTGGCTCAAGCCTGTAATCCCAGCACTTTGGGAGGCCTGAGACCAGAAGATTGCCTGAGCTCAGGGGTTCGAGACCAGCCTGGGCAACTTGCAACTTGGTGAGACCTCGTCTCTACAATAAATAAATTAGCCGGGTGTGATAGCGCACGCCTATAGTTCCAGCTACTTAGAAGGCTGAGACGGAAGGATTGCTGGAGTTCAGCAGGTCAAAGCTGTGGTGGCCATGAGCGTGCCACTGCACTCTAGCCTGGGTGACAGAGTGAGACACCAACTCAAAAAAAAAAAAAATTTCACTTTAGCTCATGTTTATGTTTTGTCCTGCCTGGATATATAAGAAGGGAAGCTGTGAGAGAAAACTTTTAAGGACAAAAATTCTTGGAGGTGAATTGGACCTAGAACATAGTCTGAGAAGATTCTTAGACCTATTTCCACAGGATGTTTTCTTTAAATCTTGTAGCTGGGACAATTCTTTTTCTGAGGAGTAATATACAGCTATTCTTTTTTTTTAACAAATTTCATATGTGAGGTGAAACTAACCCAGTGGCCTTGGTGATTCACAAAAGGGTGGTCATGGCCCTGTATTCCTGGAAAGGGTGGCTCCAAAAGAGCATCCTGTTTGTGCCTCCTCCCAGGTAAGGAAGGCAGTTCCTGTAACAGGAGCTCAGACTCCCCAGCTGGAAAAATCCTACCAGCAACCTGAAAGGGACATCCAACAGAGATTTCTGGTTTGGGCTTGGAAACTAACTACCCAATCAGGACTCAATTGCCTTCAAGGATTTGGGACTGAACTAGTTTTAATTACTCACTTACATATGTGAACCTGATTGAGGGGTAGGAAGTTTCCCTAAAAAGCCAGATCCATTTTTCTTTTCTTGTGCATGCCTTTGATTTACATCAGAGGCTGTGTTGCCCCATTTGCAGATTGATTCTTTTTTAAAATAAAGCTTCCCATTGTTTTTCCTCTACAAACCTTATAGTTTTTGTTAACATTTCCCTGATGACAAGGATGGGCTCTGGAATGGCCCCCGCATTCCTTCCCCACACTATCAGGACTGCTGGAACATCTATTTGTTCAGTTGTTTCCTGGCCCTGCTGAGAAGGAGATTCAGGTAAGCCTTCTTGGATCCAAGATCTCCTGATTTAGATTGAGGTCTGGAAACTTTTTCTCCAGGGAGCCTGTTCATCTGCCTCCACTGATCCTGTAGCGTATGCTCACATTTTGTGGCACACTTTCACATGTGAGATATGCTTACAATTGAGGTTTTGCATGACCACTCGAGCTTTGGTTGCATTCCAAGGGACATCCTCATTAGGTGATTACAATGGGTAACCCCATGTTCTAAGGAACTGGTTCTTAACCAGCTGCCTTCTGGTACACTATCAGCCTTTATGTTTAAAAACTACAGAGAAAATTCCTGTGTCTAATTCCTGTGTCTATTTAAGGTTCTGGAAAAATTAACCTGGGTTGATTTAAAATGTGTTGACCACAATCGGGAACTTTCAGTATCCCCAAGCTAGTCTATTTAGGCATGCAATTAGAACAAAGAGGAATCTGGAGTTTTCAAAGAGAGTGGAAGGCTTTCTTTAATCAGTACTTTGAAAACTCCAAATGTAATCAAGGACTTCCTTGAAAGAAACTAATTCTAAAATTAATCAACATCCAAAAACTTGAAAATCCTCCTAGCCCAGATCGTGCTTTCCCAAGTACTCTAAACCCTTCTTCCCCCTCCTTTCTGCACCTTTCTGCACTCCCTCTGCACTGCTTCCACTTTATTCTCTGCCACCACCCTCTTTCTGAACTTCCATTATTTCCCTCGCCTTCTATCCCAAGACCACACTACATAGGCCTTCAACTCCTCTTATTGCCCCATTTAAAATAACTGAAAATGCAGTGAGGCTAAGGCAGAATTATCACCTGAGTCCAGGAGTTCGAGGCTGAGGTGAGCTGTGATCACTGTACTCCAACCTGGGTGACAGACCCTACCCCCCCCCAAAAAAAACCTAAAACATCCTAAAATAACTGAAAATGCAGAAGTATGAGAAAGAGGTCCAACCATTTCTTATACTTCTTGATCCAAATCTGAACTCTTAGTCATTGTTAAAGATTTTCCTAGTCCTAAAACTAACTACCTTAAATCTGAACAACACTTTGATTTAAGCATAAGCACATACTAGCTGAGACTCCCTGACATCTACCAGTTAATTCATAGGCTGGGGAGAATGTCCTGACTCAAGAATGGATGTGCCTGGCTGAGTGGATAAAACTTCTAGAGGACTTCATTTCGAAGAGGAAATGGCCACAACGAAAACAAAGAGTAACCGCTGATTTGTTAAAGGCCATTTTAGTGTTTTCCCCACTAAATTAATTGGAAAGCCACTCAGTGACGTACTCAAAAGAAAGATATGTCTGTCTTAGATTATTCTGACCAATTTGAAAAGGCTTTCCAGCAAAATTCTGGTATCAATTACTTAATAGATGATACCATTAAACTTTTTGATTCCATTTTTCTTTCAGGGCTTAATGAAACTCTTAATGCCTTAGCCAAACATGACACTGACTGGACCCTGAGAGACCCCACAAAATTGCCTCCTTAGAAAACCATCTCTCTGCCTGAGCCCGCGGGTTCGAGACCCGCCTGGGCAGCAAGACCTCATCTCTACAATAAATCAAAAAATCAGCCGGGCATGGTAGCGCATGCCTGTAATTCCGGCTACTTGGAAGGCTGAGGCGGAAGGATTGCTGGAGCCCAGCAGTTCGAGGCTGCGGTGGCTGGGAGCGGCCGCTGCACTCCAGTCTGGGCGACAGAGTGAGACTCCAACTCAAAAAACAAAAAAAGGAAAACCATCTCTCTAAAACTTTGGAAAGAGACAAAGAAAGCAGAATAAGTCAGACACGTGATTATCAGGAAAAGACCACCAAGCTCATGGGCCTGTACAAGGGGAACCCTCCCCATGAAAACAAAATTATTATCTGAAAATGTGAGCTTGAAACGAGTTTCAGCAAAATTTGTGCCTCACTTGCTCACGCTTGAACAAAGAGACAATCGCTTGGCTATGTCCATTGGTTTGAAGGAGCAGTTGGAGGCTGATCCTGATTTCTTTCCAGTGTCATAACTGGTGATGAATATTGGTGCTATGGTTAGGAACCCGAAACAAAACATTAATCTAGTCGATGGAGAACTGCCATTTCCCCACGACCCAAAAAAGCATGAAAAATGAAGTCAAATGTGAAAACAGTGGTCATTTGTTTATTTGATATGAGAGGGATCATGCACTCACAATTTGTTCCTCTGGATCAAACGATCAATGAAAAGTTTATCTGGAAGCTTTGAGAAGGTTGCATCACAATTTGTAGAAGAAATGTCCAGAGTTGTGGCAAATGGATGACTGGTTCTTCCACAATGACAACACACCTGCCCACACTATATTGAATGTTCAGCAGTTTTGGACCCAAAACAGCATGGCCCCCATGCCTCACCCTCCCAATTCACCTGATCTCAACCTAAGCAACTTTTCTTTGTTTTCCCAGATGAAAAAAATTCCCAAAGGGAGACATTTTGCTGATGTGGAAGAGGTGAAACAAAAAAACGGCAGAAGCACTAAAAAGCCTCAAAATGGATGAGTTTAAAAACTTTTGAGCAGTGGAAAAAGTGTCTCACTAAGGTGTATTGCATCAACCAGAGAGTACTTTGAAGATGACAGAAGTTTAAATATGTAAGAATAAAGACACACTTTTAAAAAATAAATTCTTGAATTTTGGGGGGAGTCCTCCCTCGTAATTCACTTTCCTCGTTTTTTTCTCACGTCAATTACAAAGAATAGGCACCCATTCAGCACAGATCAGAAAATGGAGACAATAAATGTTAAAAGAAACGATATGATTTCTAAAAGTGGCAGGAGGATCGTTTTGCCTATATCTGTGTTATTAGCTTTTAGTTAGAGAAAATCCACCAGATGGCAACCTCATCTGCCTGTGAAACA
Source organism: Cephalopachus bancanus (assembly GCA_027257055.1). Classification (NCBI taxonomy): domain Eukaryota; kingdom Metazoa; phylum Chordata; class Mammalia; order Primates; family Tarsiidae; genus Cephalopachus; species Cephalopachus bancanus. The sequence goes on along the minus strand of JAPVLO010001022.1, from coordinate 10,217 downwards.
CAATGTGTAATCCTCTGCAACCCATTACAGGTCCCTTGAGCCAGATGCTCCCTGATTAGTGACTGATTTCTGTAGTGATCCCAGTAAATCGATACTAGGCAGTCACTTGGGGGTGAGTCTTGTAAGGTGGGGGATGGGCACAGTTAGGCCATATTTAGCATCAAGGGTGAAACAGTTTTAGTAGCATTCTTTTATTTATTAATATTGAAAACAAAAATGTAGTCTCTGTTTTCACATAGCCCTCTAAAGATATTTCTGATTTGCAGCCAAAGGGAATTCTATTCATTTCTCTAGTGTTTGAAGCTGCAGGTGATATTATTTATTCATGGCAAGTTGTTGTAGTTCATTTCCTGGCACTTAATGGCAGTCTGGTAGCTAGCTGACTTATTGTTTCAAACACAAATTCTCTTCCTTATTTCTAAACCTGATAGTATGCAGGGAGTACTGCTGGGGATATTTAATATGTCCCTTATTGTTTTCTGTTTATAAACAACCTGCCCTGAGGTACTAATTAGGTGGAAGGTATTGCATATATTTAGCAAATACTGTTGATGTTTTTCTATACAAATAAATCTGTGGTCAAGGTGGAAGTCGTTGATGGTTTGATTATACGAGCAGCAAATTTCTGAACGTGTGGGTGATAAATGTGTTGGAAAAAGGAAAAAGATTTGTTGCAATTTTTATTCCTGAATAGCTGGAGTTCTAATTGCATGTAACATTTCATTAACAAATCCATTTACAAAGTGGCATATGTCACCTGTATTAAAGTACAGCTATGTAGGACATCTGTTTGAGTTAACTATCTAGAATACCTAACAGATTGTCTTTTTTTTTACTGTAATTGACTTTTTTTAGTATCTGTATTTTATAAAATTCATATGATAATTTGAAAAATATGGTTTTTTCCTGTTTCCTAGATATTTATTAATAACCTTATTGAGGCATATTTTATAAGTCATATAATTCACTCATTTAAAGTATATTATTCAACGATTTATGGTAAATGTAAGTCTGAAATTTTTTTTTTTGAGTTGGAGTCTCACTCCCTTGCCCAGACTGGAGTGCAGTGGCATGCTCCCGGTCACCGCAGCCTCAACCTGCTGGGCTCCGGTGATCCTTCCGCCTCAGCCTTCCAAGTAGCTGGAACTACAGGCGCGCGCTACCACACCTGTCTAACTTTTTTGATTTATTGTGGAGACGAGGTCTTGCCAAGTTGCCCAGCTGGGTCTCGAACCCACAGGCTCAGGCAGTCCACTCGCCTCGGCCTCCCAAAGTGCTGAGATCACAGGCTGAGCCACCGAGCCGGCCTGTATTTTTTTTTTTTTTAATGGCATAGCTGTTCCTAGATGTTGTTTCTCATGACATGACAAGTGCTCTGAATTTTGGCAGCTCATCTGTCTTTGGTTCCTAATGTGCTTACTTTTACATATTGTTTCCATAAATAAACGGCAGAAAATCTGACTCTTGTGTGTCTAAAATTTTGTTAATGTCAATGCCTCAGTGCCCTATCTTCTAGTGGGGGGAAAGAGTTGGAATTACAGAATTGGAATTTTGGCTTCATTTTCACATAATACTAACACATCTAACCTTCATACTATCCATACTATTGGAGCTCGTTACTATTATTTTGCACATATGCAATACTGATATTACATTAAAGAATTTCACAGCATATAAAAAACTGTGCTTGCTCTTGAAGGATTTACAAAGTAATTGGAAATTTTGATCTAGGTAAAAGAGACCTTAAGAAGAGTCATTAAACTCCATTCACGTTCTCCTCTATCCCTTTCATTCTTATTTTCTCACTTTCATCCTGCAGACATATGGTCTTCTATTCTCTTGTTCTACCACGTAGATTTGCCCACATGACTCAAAGTTCAAATGACATCAGCAGAGGAATATATATCAAAATTGATGTCTATCTTCTATTAAATATTAGTTTCTTTCTTCATATGTTTGGTTTAAAGACTACATTGTAAAATAGTAGAAAAATGTCCTGGACAGTGTTACTGTTGGTTCCCACAATGATGGTGGCCAAAGACTGACATCTCTCTCAGTTGAAAGAGTTGTTTTGTTTTGTTTCTGTTGCTTTTTAACTTGATGGAAGAAATACTCCTATGTTTGTGTAAACTACTGAGTTTGGGGAATTTTTACCTATGGGCATAACAACTAAAAAACTGGACAAATTGTCGAAAACAATCATTTTGGCCAAGCACGGTGGCTCAAGCCTGTAACCCCAGCACTTTGGGAGGCCGAGGCAAGAGGATTGCCTGAGCTCGTGGGTTGGAGACCAGCCTGGGCAACATGGTGAGACCTCATCTCTACAATAAATTAAAAAATTAGCCAGGCATGCTAACGCATGCCTATAGTTCTAGCTACTTGAAAGGCTGAGGTGGAAGGATCACTGGAGCCCAGCAGGTCGACACTGGGGTGGCCATGAGCATGTCACTGCACTCCAGCCTGGGCGACAGAGTGAGACTCTAACTCAAAAGCAAAAGCAAAAAACAAATAAATAAAACAATGATTTCAGCACTCTGGAAATTGACCCAAAGATACAACAAAGAACTTCGGAACCTTGGGTAAGAAAAGAATAAGTCTGTGGTGTTCTTGCCTAGACCTGCTTCTGCCTCCTTATCCACTCAATGTGAAAATGACAAGAATGAAGACTTTTATGATGATTCATTTGCACTTAATAAACAGTAAACATATTTTCTCTTCCTTTGATTTTCTTAATAACATTTTCTCTTCTCTAGTTTACTTTAGTGTAAAAATACAGTATATAATACATATAACTTACAAAATATGTGTTACTCAACAGCATAGACTCAATCTCTAGGCCCACTGCATTTCATTTCTATCCCCAAAGAATGGGTCTTCAGGCCCACCCCACCACCAAGTAGACCCCAGAACTTCCAGGTTCCAGGCCAACCCCAGCACCAGAATGGCATTTGTAGCCCCAGGCTTCAGACCTGCCTCAAACCCAGGTAAGCCCTCACAGCCCTAGTCACCAAGCTAGCCCCAGGACCATAATAACCCCACAGACTTATGCTCCAGGCCAGGCCCCATGACCCAGCCCCAGTGGCAGGCTTTAGGCACACCCCAGCACCAAGTCAGTGTTCACCAACCACAGCTCCAGGCTGACCCCTGTGGTCTAAGGCACAAAGTCGGAACCTATGGATCAGGCCTCCAGGCTTACCCCCATTCGTACAGGCTCCAAGCACACCTAGTGTAAGGCCAGCCACTATGACCCCAGGCTATAGGTTGCCCACCTCCACAGAAATGGGATCCAAGCCTATTCCAGGCTCCAGAGAGGCACAGTACCAGTCACGCCATGTAGCCCTAGGCATCAGGCCCACCTCAGCACTAGAACAACCTCAGCAGCTTCAGGCTTTAGGCCAGCACCTGCACCTCCAGACCCACCCTAGTACCAGATCAGAACCTGAGGACCCCAACTCTAGCCCAGCCCTTGCAGACACAAGCTGCAGACCCATCCAGTGCTAGGTTGGCCCCTGAAGCCCTAGGGTTCAGTTCCATTCCTCGGCACCAAGCCAAATCCATGATCCCAGGATCCAGGCCTTCCTCCATAGACCCAGTCTCCAGGCCCATCCCAGAGCCAAAACAGCCTCCATGGTCCCATGCTCAAGAGTAGCCCTCCCAAACCTAACCTTCACAACCTACAAAACCAAATTCCAGGCCAATCCCCATGGCCAGCCCCTATGGCTCCATGCACCAGGGCAACCATGAGCATAGACTCCAGGTCTACCCCAGCATCAAGCCAGCCCCAAGATCAATGAGATCAAAGACAGGTTATCTGAAGTTACCTAATCAGAGAAACAAAAAAAAAAAAAAATTTAAAAAGAGTGAAAAGAGCTTACGGGAATTATAGGATACAATCAAATGAAACAATTTATACATTATGAGTATTCTAGAATGAGCAGAGAAAAAGAAAGAGACAGAAAACTTGTTTAAATAAATAATGACAGAAAACTCTTCAAATTAATGAGGCACAAAGAACACCAAATATATTAAATATATAGTAAGACCTCATTTAACGCCATTGATAAGTTCTTGGAAACTGTGTCTTTAAGAGAAACTATACATAGGATGTCCTCAAAATAATGTTACTTCTTTCAACATCATTTCATTATAATGTTGATGGGAAAAAAATGGTTTTGTTATATATCATTTTATAATTTCCAAGAATTTATCAACAATGTTAAGTGAGCATTTACTGTAAAGAGATCTTCACCCGCCGGGCTCAGTGGCTCAGCCTGTAATCCTACACCTTTGGGAGGCTGAGGTGAGTGGATTGCCTGAGCCCGCGGGTTCGAGACCCGCCCGGGCAGCGAGACCTCATCTCTACAATAAAATTGAAAAATCAGCCGGGCATGGTAGCGCATGCCTGTAGTTCCAGCTACTTGGAAGGCTGAGGCGAAAGGATCACTGGAGCCCAGCAGGTCGAGGCTGCGGTGGCCGGGAGCGGCCACTGCACTCCAGTCTGGGCGACAGAGTGAGACTCCAACTCAAAAAAAAAAAAAAAGAGAGATCTTCACTAAGTTACATTATAATTAACTTCTCAAAAAGAGACAAAGAAATTTGAAAATAGCAAGGAAAAAAACCTCATCGCATCATTACATATAAAGGAATCTTCATATAAGTGGATTTCTCAGCAGACACCTTGCAGGCCAGGAGAGAGTAGAATGATATATTCAAAGTACTGAAAAAATAAATGTTGAGTTATAATATACTGTCCAGTTAATAGTGATGGATTGCATATATGACAATGACACCATTAGATTATAATGGAGATGAAAAATTCCTATTGCCTAGTAATGTCATAGCTATCCTAATATCATAGTGCAACATATTACTCACATGCACATAGTGATGCTGGTGTAAACAAACCTACTGCATTACCAGTTGTATTAAAAGTATTTAGTATATGCAATTATGTATAATGCATAATACTTGATAATGATAATAAACAACTATGTTACTGGTTTATGTGTTTACTGCAGTATACCTTTTATCATGATTTAAGAGTATAACCCTTCTACTTATTAAAAATAAGTTAAATGGGCCAGGCTCAGTGGCTCAGCCTGTAATCCCAGCACTTTGGGAGGCCGAGACGAGTGGAACCACGGGTTTGAGACGAGCCCGGGCAACATGGTGAGACCTTGTCTCTACACTAAATAAAAAATTAGCCGGGTGTGATAGTGCGTGCCTGTAGTTCTGTCTACTCGGAAGGCTGAGGCGGAAGGATCGCCAGTGCCCAGCAAGTCGACGCTGGGGTAGCAATGAGCTTCCCACCGCACTCCAGCCTGGGTGACGGAGTGAGACTCCAACTCAAAAATAATAAGTTAGATGTAGAACAGCTTCAGGCAGGTCCTTCAGGATGTATTCTAGAAGAAGTATCATAGGAGATAACAACTCCATGAGTGCTGTTGCCCTGAAGACCTTCCAGTGGTAAAAGATGTAAAGATGAAAGACAGTGATATTGATGATCCTGATCCTGTGTAGTCCTAGGATAATGTGTGTGCTTGTGTCGTAGTTTATAACAGCAATGTTTAAAAAAAAAAGTTAAAAATAAATTTAAATAGAAAAAAATCCTGCAGGGTCAGGCACAGTGGCTCATGCCTGTAATACCAGCACTTGGGGAGGCCGAGGCAGGAGAATCACTTGAGCCTAGGAATTTGAGATTAGCCCTCGGCAACATAGTGGGACCTTGTCTCAAAAAAGAAAAAGGAAGGAAGGAAGGAAGGAAGGAAGGAAGGAAGGAAGGAAGGAAGGAAGGGAGAAAGAAAGAAAAAAGCTTATAAAATAAGAATATAAAGAAAAAATTTTACAAGTACAATGTGTTTTTGTTTAAAGCTGTGTTACTATAAAAGTGAAAAATTTTAAAGTTAATAAAAGCCGGGCTCGGTGGCTCAGCCTGTAATCCCGCGCCTTTGGGAGGCTGAGATGAGTAGATTGCCTGAGCCCTTGGGTTTGAGACCCGCCTGGGCAGTGAGACCTCATCTCTACAGTAAATAAAAAAATCAGCCGGGCGTGGTAGCACATGCCTGTAATTCTGGCTACTTGGAAGGCTGAGGCGGAAGGATCGCCGGAGCCCAGCAGTTCGAGGCTGCGGTGGCTGGGACCGGCCACTGCACTCCAGTCTGGGCGACAGAATGAGACTCCAACTCAAAAACAAAACAAAACAAAACAAACAAAAAAAAAGTTCATAAAATAAAAGTTACATTAGCTAAAGTTAAGTTATTATTGAAGAAAAACATTTTAATGAAACCTAAGTGTACAGTATTTATGAAGTATATAGTAGTGTATAGTAATGTCCTATGACTTTATATATACTCACCACTCACTCTCTGACTCACCCAGAGCAACTTCCATTCCTGCAAGCTCCACTCATGGTAAATGCCCTAAATAGGTGGACCATTTTCTATCTTTTATACCACATTTTTTTTGCTGTACCTTTTTCTGTGTTTAGCCATGTTGAGATACACAAATATTTACCACTGTATTAAAATTGCCTGCATTATTCAGTATAGTAACAGTCTGTACAGATTTGTAGCCTAAGGGCAAAAGGCTATACTACATAGCTTAGGTTTGTAGTGGGTTGTACTACTTAGGTATGTGTAAATACACCTTATGTTTGCACAGTGATGAAATTGCCTAACAACACATTTCCCAGTGTATTCCTGTTATTAAATGATGCATGACTGTATCTGGTAAGGCTGACCTTCAAAAATAAAGAAGAGATAAGGACTTTCCCAGACAACTAAAAGCTGTGGGATCTCATCACTACGAAATGTGCCTTACAAGAACTCCTGCTAAAAGGAATACTTCAACCCCCAAAAATTTTTTTCTTTTCTTTTTCTGTTTCTTTCTTCTTTTATTTGTCATTTTCTATTTATGCATGTATGCAAATGATTGTGTTCATCTTTTGATTTTGTTGTTGTTGCTGGTTTTTGCTCTTTTGTTCTTATGAGTTTTTTGTATTCATTTTTTATAGTTTAAGTTGGGTGTCAATATATGTGTGAGGGCTCAACCTGAATTCCTTTTTTAATTATTATTATTTTCCTCTGGTCTTCCTGTTTTTCTTCTCTATTCACTTTGAGCTAGACATGTGTGTGTGTGTTTAGTTTTCTGGGTTTTTTTGTTGTTGTTTGTTTTGTTTTGCTTTGTTATTATTCCAGTTTGTTTTGGAGTGTGTGTGTATTTGTTCAATTGCTTTTGCATTGGTTTCTACTTTGCATTATCATATTGAGTGGTGGTGAGGAGTGGGTCTCAGGCAACACATATCACAATAAGTGAACATTTTAATTTGCAAGTAGTCTCTGATTCCTAGCACCCTATCCCCTACTTTATTCAAATTTCAAAAACTACAAGAGACAGCAAAGCTTCCCATCCACCATCCTATTTCACAATAGAACAAGATCAGACTACTGACTGGGGAAAATGAATCAGAATAGCAGTGGACCTATCAGCAGAAACTCTACAAGCAATAAGGGACTGCAGCCCTATATTCAAAATCCTCAAAGAAAAACAACTTCAGCCAAGAATTTCCTATCCAGCCAAGCTCAGCTTCATCAGTGATGGAGAATTAAAATCCTTCCCAGACATCCATTCCCTAAGAGACTATGCAGCTCTACAGTAGACACTTAAAAAGGTATTAAGCACAGAAGAAAGAAAAAAAGAATGACCACAAACTTCCCAAGAGAACAGCAGAGCACAGAATCAACAGAAAATACAGCGCAACAAGAAACTTGAAAACACACATGTACATTAACCCCAAAGTCAAAAGAAAGTAAGCAAACAAAGAAATAACTTTATAAGAACCTCATGACAGAGCGAAACAATCACATTTCAATAATCAGCCTGAATGTGAGTGGACTAAATTCACCATTAGTAAATGGTAAACTGGGTAAGACACCATGACCCAATTATTTGCTGCATCCAGGAGACTCATCTCACCACAAGGGATACACACAGACTCAAAGTTAAAGGATGGAAAACGAGTTTCCAAGCAAAAGGATCACAAAAGAAGGCAGAAGTTGCAATCTCAATATCAGACAAAACAACCTTTAAGCTATTAAAAATGTTTAAAGATGCAAAAGGACACCACATAATCATAAAAGGATCAATCAATCAACAAGAAATATCCATCCAAAACATATATGCACCCAACACAGGATCACCAGCATTTATAAAGCAACTACTAAATAAACTAAAAAAAGACATTGACTCTAACACTATTATAGCAGGAAACTTGAATACCCCACTGACAGCCCTAGATAGATCATCAAGGCAAAAATTAAACAAGGAGATCCAGAACCTAAACTTGACACTCGACCAAATGGATTTAATAGATATCTACAGATTATTCCACCCAACAACCACAGAATATGCATTCTACTCATCACCACATGGAACATACTCCAAGATCGATCACATCCTTGGCCATAAATCAAGCATAAACAAATTCCATAAGATTGAAGTCTATCCATGTACATTCTCAGACCACAGTGGAATAAAAGTAAATATCAACACCAACAGCATTTCCCCAAAGCCCACAAAGACATGGACACTAAACAGCATGATGCTGAATAACTACTGGGTCAACACTGAAATCAAAGCAGAAATTGAGAGATTCCTGGGAACAAATGAAAATGAAGAAACATCTTTCCAAAAATTCAGGGATGCCATGAAATCAGTTCTAAGAGGGGAATTTATATCTCTGTGAGCACACATCAAGAAAACGGAAAGATTACAAATGGAGAGTCTAACAAATCACCTAAGGGAGCTAGAAAGAGAAGACCACCAAAACCCAACTTTAGCAGAAGAATTCAAATCACCAAAATAAGAGCCCAAATATTCAACATAGAATGCAAAAATATCATAGAAAACATCAACAATACAAAAAGCTGGTTCTTTGAAAGAATTAACAAGATTGATGGACCCCTAGCCAGAATGACCAAGAAAAAGTCCAAATAAACACAATCAGAAATACAAAAGATCAAATCACAACCGACCCCAAAGAAATATGAAAGATTATCAGAGAGTACTATGTACACCTGTATGGAAACAAACTTGATAACCTAAATGAAATGAAGAACTTTCTGAATCACACAACCTCCCCAGGTTGAAACAAGAAGACATTGAGACACTAAATAGACCAATAACTACACAGGAAATTGACTCTGTCAAAAGAAAACTACCTACAAAAAAAAGCCCTGGACCGGATGGCTTTTCCCGCAGAATTTTCAAAACGTACAAGAAGGAGCTGATACCAATCCTACTGAAAATATTCCAGGCAATTGAGAAAGATGTAATTCTCCCCAAATCATTTTATGAAACTAAAATCACACTGATATCCAAACCGAGGAAAGATTCAACAAAAAAGATAACTACAGGTCAATATCCCTCATGAACATAGATGCAAAATCCTCAACAAGATTCTAGCAAATCAGATCGAAAAACACATCTCAAAAATCATCCACCATGACCAAGTAGGCTTTGTTCCCAGGATGCAGGACCGGTTCGACATTTGCAAGACCACAGATGTAATTAAATACATCAACAGATGTAAAAACAAGAACCACATGATTATCTCATTAGATGCAGAAAAACTTTTGATAAAATCCAGTATCTCTTCTTGGTAAAAACACTCAAACACCTAGGTATAGAAGGAAAATACCCAAAATATTTAAATGCCATCTATGATAAAACCCCCAGCTAAATATTGCTAAATGGACAGCAAATTGGGAAAAATTTCCCCTGAAATCTGGAACAAGACAGGCTGCCCACTCTCACCCATATTGTTCAACATTGTGTTGGAAGTCCTAGCTTGGGCAATTAGACAAGAGAAGGAAATCAGAGGTATCCAAATAGGAAAAGAGGAAATCAAGTTATCCCTCTTTGCTGATGATATGATTTTACCCTTTAAAATCCAAGAGAATTTTCAAAACCTGCTTGCTCTGATAAAGGACTTTGGCAAAATCTCAGCATACAAAATAAATGTATAAAAGACAGTTGCATTCCTTTTTACAACAACAAGCAGGCAGAGACCCAAATAAAAAGCACAATCCCATTCACAGTAGTCACACACACACAAAAAAAAGCCGGGCTCAGTGGCTCAGCCTGTAATCCCGCGCCTTTGGGAGGCTGAGGTGAGTGGATTGCCTGAGCCCCCGGTTCGAGACCCCCCTGGGCAGGCG